>PVKE010003774.1:0-69551 GCA_004027555.1 Craseonycteris thonglongyai
TTTTTTTTTTTTTTAAGATTTATTTTATTGATTTTTGACAGACAGAGAGAAACAGAGAGAGACAGAGAGAAGGGAGAGGGCCCAGAGCAGTCTCCATAGTTGACATTAGTTTTCCATATAGTTTCACTCCACAGGTGGGCACAGGGCTGCGCAGGGCAGGAACTGGGCCAGGAGCCTCCTACATAGGCTCTAGCAAGAACTGAACTGGGGGCACACCCCAGTTCAGAATGTGGGTCCGCATGGGCCGGGACCGGGATTCGATACTCGGTCCCTGGGGCTTCAAAGCGAGCACTTAAACCCACTGAGCCATCCCAGCTTTCCCATATTTATTTTATTTTATTTTATTTATTTTTTGAACTGAACTGGGGGCATCACTGCATTCGGGAAGCACACCCCAGTTCAGCATGTGGGTCCGCATGGGCCGGGGCCAGGATTCGATCCTCAGTCCCCGGGGCTTCAAAGCAAGCGCTTAACCCGCTGAGCCATCCCGGCTTTCCCCTGTCACGATTCTTTTTTTTTTTTTTTAAGAAATAGTCTTTTTATTTATTTATTTATTTTTGACAGAGAGAGAGAGAGATACAGAGACAGAGGCAGAGAGAGAACTGAACTTGGGGAACTCCCCAGTTCAGCATATGGTTCCACACGGGCCGGGGCCGGGATTCGATCCTCGGTCCCCGGCGCTGCAAAGCGAGCGCCTAACCCACTGAGCCATCCCGGCTTCCCCTCTGTCACGATTCTTAAGGGCCATTCACACTTTCAGGAAAATTATTTTATCTCAGACCTAATGACAAAGTAGATGCCAGGAATCCAGTGGCAAGGTGAAGTGAGATCAGGATTTACAGTCAGGATGTCTGGTTTTAGAGTCTAGCTCTACCACATAAGCTATGTGCCCTTGAAAAAGCTACTTAGCTTTTTTGCAAAATAAAAGTGGCATCTCAGTTATTGCAAGGAATAAATGAGATAATGGAGAAACTGGCTCCCATTATAGTAGGGCGGCACTCAATTACCATGTGTCCTTTTAGACTGAGTAGGCCTGGGTCACTGTTCTGTCTGATGGAATCCTCCCAGGTCAGCGTGGTTTGTTTGATCTTTTAAGTGCCTCATCAAATGAAAGGTTTAGTAGTTGTAGTTGAAAGGCTGCCATCTTGTGCACTTTTTTCTTTCTGAAAATGTCCAAGCTGATCCTATCATATTTTATAAGACATTTTGCTTTCCTCCAGTATTTTTTTTTTTATATATTTATTTTATTGTTTTTGACAAAGAGAGAATGAGGGCCCAGAGCAGTCTCCATTTAGTTGTACATCATCAGTTTTCTACATAGTCTCATTCCACACAGGTGGGCAGGGGCCACACAGGGCAGGAACCAGACTGGCAGCCTCCTGCATGGGAGGCGCGCCCCCGCGAACTGGGGGCTTAACCAGGGGCCTCCCACTTGGGAAGCTTGCTCGGTGAGAACCAAACTGGGAGCCACACCCCAGTTCAGTACATGGGTCCACATGGGCTAGGGCTGGGATTCAATCCTTAACCCACTGAACCATTCCAGCTTTCCCTTTTTTTTTTTAAAGATTTATTTTGTTTTTGACAGAGAGACAATGAGAATGGGGCCCTGCAATATTTTAATGAGTCTTGGCCTAGTCCCTTATCAGCCATCACTCATGGCAAACCAGTTCTCCCTTGTACTCTGTCATGCATAACTCTAAATGGCATCTTACTATTTTTTTTTTTTAATTTGTTCATCAGCTCAGTCACTTAATAGTATACCATAGTCTGGCTTACGTCTCAGTCATGTTGCATTTACCTGGGGTTTGACCATATTGCTACGGACACATATACACAATAACACAATTATGCCTGGAATTTCAACAGCCATTCCCAGAAGCACCAAAAGAAAGATGGGTTACATTCTGGGTCATGAACACATAATGCAATGCATGAACAATGTAATGTACATTTAACAATTAAAAAAGAAAAATGGATTTACGGGATTATAGTTTCCTCCCAAAAGCTCAAGGACTAATTAACTGGCACTAAGGAGGAAATGCATTGTCACTCATATCTAGAACTAAGGTCTTATGTTGTGTTATAAGTTCTGAAGTATTTCTGATAACTACCTCAATAGTATACTTTGGTATTGTCATCCCCATTTGACAGATGGGGAAATTGAGACCTAGGCAGATTAAGTGGCTTATTTCAGTGGCACAGCTGGGGCTTAAATCCAAGTGTTTTGACTCTAAATCCAGGATTGCCAGATTTTGCAGATGCCCAGTTTAATTTTAATTTCAGATAGGCACTGAATAATATTTTGGTGTAAGTATATCTCATGTAGCATTTGGGATATATTTATACTAAAATTTTTATTTGTTTACCTGAAATTCAAATTCAGTGAACCTATATTTTATCCTGCAATCCTATCTGACTCCAAAATTTGGTACTTGATCTCTGTTACTCCATGGTGTTCTGTTATCATTAAGATGCAGAGTACTTTCTCTGTTCTGACATTTGCTCTGGCAATGTGGAGTTTAGAAAACCTTTTTTTCTCTTTAACAAGCATGCTTATTAATTTTTGTCCCACTCTTCATTCTCACCAGAAAAACTTGCCCAGGCCAAAGAAGAGAATGTGGGCTTACATCAGACACTGGATCAGACACTAAATGAACTTAACTGTATATAACAAAAACAGAAGAGTCTTGTTTCAACAGAAGCTCCAGACCTCCATGTCTTTCTCTTCTCTTGTAAGAAGTTTCTTTTGTTATTGCATCTACGGCTTTGCTGGAAATGTCAAGCAAATTATGAATATGTGACCAAATATTTTGTATCAGAGAAGCTTTGAGCACCAGTTAAATCTAATTCCTTTTTTTTTTTTTTTTTTTTTTTCAAGTGGCACACCAGCTTTTTCAGCTCTATTTTTATCCTTAAATTGCATTTATTCCTAAGGTAGGCAGGGTGTTTCCTATTGAACATAGTCTCTTAAGACTGAGGGCGTTTGGTTCCTGGGAGATGAGACAACTCCACACTTTCAAAACAACAAGACTCTAAAATCTAGTCACTGGTCAATTTAAAAGGTTGAAGAACAGGAGCTCTGGGCCCCTGCTGGACATACTACAGGAGGCCAGGATGATCACATTAAAATGGGTGGAGGTTTTCCATCCTGAGCAAAGCCGGGGGTATTGTGAGAAGCCATAAACCAGATAGATTAACCTAATCATCCTGGCTTTCCCCCACACTCTTATCATGTAGAACAAACATTTTCTGAGCAGTCAGCATGAGAATGTTTGAGATATAATCCTACTACTACGATATGAGCCCCTCTACTCAGCAGGAATGAATATGCTAGAATTTAGTCTCTAGGAGAGCCATATCAGAAAGAATGCTCGCCATTAATTGAACAAAAGCATTTTCCTATTAATAAATATTGGACAGAAGGGACCTCTCTGGCAGCAGAGATAAAGTAACTGGCCTAACTTCATCTCCTCTGTACTTTAAGGAATGATAAATTGAAGATTTACATATCTAGGATTGTAATTTCTTCTTCAGGACCAAGTTAATAAAAGACCAGGAAACTCCTGATTAAACTGGATATGGAGTATTTTGTAAACAGAGCTGCACACTTTGGCTTTGTTATGTTGCTTTCTCAGTTAACATCTCAGAGCTAAAACATTCCATATTTCCTAGCAGTGTGGGGGCCAACTCAAGTGTGGGGGGCCAGTTTACAATTCTGACTAAAAATCACCCTGCTTCTAGCTTACCCAACTCTTTGGCCCTCCTCACTCTTCTATTTATTATGCATCACACTACCCAGGAGATACACTAGCAAATTGTGCAATTGAATAGAATCCACACTTTCCATTTAGATTCTTACAAACTGTATCATATGTAATAGTATCACTTTTTCTACAATTTGGTCAAATAAATTTTTACATAAACTATAATTTGTGTGAATTTTAGAATATGTGGGGGTATAGAAGGCATTTTGGATCAGTGAATATGGGTGGGACTGAGAGACAACTACCACGAACTCAGCAAATTTTATTTATTGGCTTTGTACCCAAATTAATGTCAAGGTTATAATGTCTTTGTTACAGGTGACAGCACACTTTGCCTCAGTAACTCAAAAGCTCCTATCCTGTTTTATACCCAATCCTACTTCACCAATCTTTGAAGAGTAGGATTTTAATAGATGAAATAGAGGCAGGAAAGATGCTCCCTGTTGCTGAGTCAGGAAAGCAAAAGTCCTGCCTGGGGTAAGGAAGGTTTTCTGTATGTTGCAATGTTGCATATATAAAGCAAAGAAATAGGAAAGCGGAAGGTAGGCTGGCTCCACCTTGATGAGAGCCTGAACTTAATTTGGTCAGTAGTGGAGACCCACTAACATTAGAAAAACCCACTTAGCATTCACTTTTAGGAAGGACTAGAATGGGGATAAACTAGCAGCAGGAAGGCCAGTTAAGAAGGTATTTTCATTAATCCAGGGAAATGCTTGCCATGAAATAATGAAGTGATCTGAAGGCAGTAACCTTAAGATCTAGCTGGCTGAATGGCACAGAACTTTAAGGTATCAAAGATGAGTGCAGTTTCACTACCTGAATTGCTTTGGTCTTTGCCTCAAGATTTGATCTTGGGGAAGAGAAATTAAAGCCTTTGAAACACTGATGCAGTATGCAAACAATTTTTTCTTACCAAGTAACTTTACAACTGAAAACATTTCCTGCTGTCCAACATTTAGCTGACCCTGAGCTCATTTAGATGGTAGATGAGAATGTCAATAGAATATAATCCCCTCCTCTAAATACCCCCTACTATTACTAGGCTGAAGTTCCTTCTCCCTCCTCCCCACTCCCCTTGGGTTGAAATCTTATCTCAGGAAGATAACTGTTTTAGTCATCCTTATGCCTCTGCACTTAACACAAATGTTAGCTGACCTGTTTCAGCTTTAGGGGAGTTCCCAAGCCTATAAAGTGTGACACAGGGTAAGGTAAGGACCAGGTTGTGAGGGCTTTGTTCTCATAGACCATGGATGAATATTGGGTGTTTTAGAATGAGCACACTGCAGGGTGGAATCTGGACTAGAGAATGATGGGGGAGACCAGTGGAGAGATAGAATCTATGGGCGAGGGAAATGGAAAAACAAGATTCGAGAACTATTCAGAACCTTGGAGAGCCAAGATGTGAAGAATGAAAGAAAAGCCTCAAAGACAACATACATTTCACACTAGATTTGGGACAATCTAGTGTGAGTAGATGACCAGGTCAGCTGTAGACCTGCTGAATTTGAAATATCTTGAACAAATCCAAAGGCAGATTCCAAGAAAGTAGATGGACATGGAGAGATGGCTGGGCAGGCCATGGATTCTCTAAGTGAAAATCACCAGCGTAGAGATACTAGAAGTCACAGGGAGCAAGATCACTCAACAAAGTGGGAACAGAGGAAGAACCATGAGGAACACGAATATGTAGGGGATAAGGCAGAACCACACCCCCGCAAAGACTGCAAGGGAGTCTGAGAAGCAGCACCCAGAGAAGGGTCGGTGGCAGATGAAACAGGCAAATAAAATAGTGCCAAGAAAAAAGAATTGCCAGAGTCCATGGTCAATAGCATCAAATACCAAGGGGGTGCTGAAGGGTTTCCTGAACAGATTAATTAGCATGGGCTGAAGTGCAGGGAGGAGAAAAGCCCCAGAGCCACCTGGGAAGATCTCTGGGCCAGCCACAGGCCTCTCTGATGGCCTAGAATGAGGGTTTGGCCCATCTCTGAGGAGGAGGAAACCCCAGTGATCAAGACCTTGCTTGGCCTCTGAAGCTAGTCGGTCTGAATTCAAAACCCAACTTCCCACTGTGGGGTCTGGGAAAGTCACTTAGCGTCTATGGCCTCGGTTTTTCCACCATAAAACGTTGCTAAACAGCAATACCTACTCCTCAGTGGGTTGGGGTGGTGATTAAATATTTTGGCTTTTTAGAAGTGTTGACACCACTGGCAGGCACAGAACCGATGTTCTTTAAATATGACCTGTAATTCTCACTATCCTAGGATGCAGTTCTGAATCTTGGAGGGCTGACTGGGTTGGGATAGGTAAGACTCCAGGGGAAAACTGAAGGCAAAAAAGTGGTCTGGACTGGGCGTGTCCTGAGTTTTGTCCGCGTGCTCAGGTGATGGAGCCCTGGGAATCTCTTAAGTCGATTCCCAGGCCAGCGTCGAGGTCCCGGAGCACGTCCCGGGGGTCCACGCTTCGACTGTGATGAGCTCTATTCTTTTCGGACTCTGGACAACACCGCCTACAGCCACCAAAGCGCCTTCCCGCCCTCGCCCTAGCGCCTCCTGAGCCTGCGCGGGCCGAGAGGGCGGGAGCCAGAGACCCCCCACGCGCGGGCGCCCTCTGCTGGCGCCTAACGGTCTCGCCGGCGCGCGTGCGCACGTTCCCATGCCCCGCCCTCGGGATGCGGGCGTTCGGTACTGTTGGCGCCGCTCCCTGGGGTCCCCCTCCCCACGGGGGCAGGGCGGGGCGTCCCCAGAGTCGGGAAAAGAAGGCGGGGACTCGGGATGCCACGCCCCCTACGCTGGTCTTCTTTTGAAGCCCCTCGATTCCTCGCCTCTGGCCAATCGCAGCCCCCTTTATCCAGAGCTTCGGCCAATGAGCGGCGCTCTCGGGCCGCTTCCGGCTTCGGGCCCCGCGAGCCCCTTCCCCAGGTCTCCCAGCGACGGGCGGGACATGGGGGCGGGCGCGGACACGGTGACGTGCGGCGGGCTGGGAGCCAATAGGAGGTGGGCTGCGCGCTGATGGACGGGGCTAGCGGCCAGTGGCGAGGCGCTGGCTGCACTTCCCGTCGGGGAGAGAGTGTAATATGGCGAAGACCTACGATTACCTGTTCAAGCTGCTGCTGATCGGGGACTCGGGGGTGGGGAAGACCTGTGTCCTGTTCCGCTTCTCCGAGGACGCCTTCAACTCCACTTTCATCTCCACCATAGGTAGCGGGGGTGGGGAGCCGCGGGGGTCGCCGGAGGCCCGGGCTGGGCGCGACCCTTAGGGGCTGAGGCTGAGGGAGGGCCGGGACGACTGACCCAGGGATCTGAGAGGGTCGAGGGGGTCGCGGGGGGAGGAGGACAGATGCCTCTGCCAGCGTTCGGGCGTTCCTGGGTCATAGGAGGAGGGAAACTAAGTGCCCGTTTTGCAGATGAGGAGACTGAGGCTCCAATCCTCACCCCGCGTTTTAGTGAGTTTATGGCCTAGGCTGGGGTTTTGGCGCCCGTTATCTCGTTCTGCCCTCACAGCATCCCTTGAAGCTGTTCTTTTGAGGTCCTTGTCCTGCAGAAGTGAAACTGAGGCATGGAGAGTTGGCTGTGGGGAAGGGCCCATGACATCTGAGCTTATTTAAATTTTACTGTGTGCTAGGCGCTGTGTGTGCATTATTACACTCTCCAGCCCTCTATGTTAGATCTGTTGTGAGCCCATCTTACAGATGAGGAATTTGAGGCTCAGGGAGGTGTCTGACTTGCCCAGGGTCATACTGTCTGCAGGTGGCAGACATGGGATTTGAATCCATATGTGCCTGACCCCAAAATTCAAGTTTCAGCCATTCCATAGAGTGGGAGCACAGGGCAAGCACAGTTGATCCACCTTGAAGCCAGGACTCTAACCCAGACCTCTCCTGCTCTTTCCTCAGGAATAATCAGGGTTTAAGCCTCTTCTGTCTGACCCTGTTTCGACCCCACCCTCCACCCCCTTTTCTCTAGAAGGGATGGTAAGAGGGAATTCTGAGCCTTTCACTACCTTGTCTCCCATCCCACTCAACGGTCACAGCAATGGCAAGTGACAGCTGCCTTTCTTGGGACCTGTCATGCCCAAGGAGATGCCAGATAAAAACTTCAGTGAGAAACCAGAATCAGCCGCTGCCACAGACAGCCCTGACTTCCCTATCGCGCGGCCCAGGACACCGGTTGTCACTTTGCAGAACAGCCATTCCTGTAAGGGTAACCCACATTGTGGTTGAACAGAATTGGCTTGTTGCTTTTCTGTTCTGACAGCCTCAAAAATGGAGCTGACTTCTCCCAATGCCACACAAACAGTTATTGCCCGTGTGAAAAGGTTTGACCTGGGAGTAACACTGATCTATGCAGCCTTGCTCCGCAGTGGGGAAGTGGGGAAATGGTTGCCAAGACCAGGAGTTGATTCTGAATGGAGAAAATCTAGGGAACAGGTTCTGCCTTACCTCTGTGAAACTTGAACTCAATGAAGTTATCTCCTGAACCCCACGATGAGCTGCTGATTGTCCTCCTGCAGGAGCTGTACTTTGCAAAACAGGTGCCAGGTGCAAAGTAGAGGAAATTGTTATGCCTGATTTCACCCTTGAACAATCACTTCACCATTCTGACCCTTGTTTCTTCAGTTTAGGAGTGGTGCTCTCTGCCATGCCCAGTGCCATGGGTGGTTGACGATCAGAACTGTACAATGAATAGAAGGTTGTCGCCACTGCCTGGGGCTATCTAAAGAAAGCAGAATGGCTTCTGTAGTGCTAGTGTCTTTTCCCATGGCACAAGTATGTTTGATTCCTCCCCTTCCCCCATGCCAGGGTCAAACTGTGGAATAACCCTTATGCCCCCACCAATCAGGAAGTGATGTTAACACCTGCAAACCTGTGGGATGCTCTTAACACAAATCTCAGTTTCCCAATGTCAGAATCGTCCTGTTTAGCACAAGTACTACTGAGATCAGGAGTGGGTTTTTATTTGGTTTCTGTCTCTTAACCAGAAAATCCAGGCTGGCACTTTAGGGCTCCATGGAGGCTGGCCTGCACTTGCAGACTAGGACGTGACTTGGGCAAGGTCACCTAGGGAGGTAGAGGTGGCACTTGAACCCAGGATCGTTACTATCCACTCTGTATTGGTCTCATGATACTTGTAGCCTTTTTGCAGGCCTCTGTCTTCTAGGAAAATTTAATTCACCCTGACCTTGAAGTTATAGCCTCATAATTCTTAGGTCTCGTAAAGTTTATACTTTGTAATTAATTTGGTGTGTTAAAACCCAGGAGGAAGATAGGGCAGTAATATTGTGGGGTTCTGCCGCTTGAATGTTGCTTCTTGATTTCCTCAATCCCTGTGCATCTGGCTAGGAGGTAGGGGATGTTTTAAGAAGAGATGGCATTGGGCCACTTAGTCCTGAAATACAACTTACTGCATTAAGGGGATTCTCCGTTGGCACTAAGTGTACCTCTGGGTTTTCTTTATGGATCAGGGATTAAGTGGCTGTTCATTTTCTGCCCAGGTTATGTTTTGCCGAGGTCTGTTCTCGTAAGCTTCATCGATTGTATGTGGTGTGAACTTGGCCTGTGGCTTTTGGAATTGGTTCTCTCCAGACTGGCTTGACCCTCACTACCTCCTCAGGGCCCCATTCAGTCATTACTTTAGAGAGATGTATAATGTAGGTGAAAGTGCTTTTTAAATCATACAGCGCCACATAGATCTCGTTGCTTTTAATTCTTTTATTCAACCATCTTTCTCTGATGCCTGCTGCATGTCAGGCATCCACCTTGGTACAGGGGCTGCAGAGGTGGCTGGGATGAACCAGAGGAAAGTAGAACTGTAACAAGGCCTGAGGTCAAGTGTGTGTGCAGGACTAGGCAGTTGGCTTCTAGAAAATAGGTATTCAGTCCCTGCCACACTTAGTCACTGAATATGAAGCCATAAAACTTCTTGAGTGTCTGCCCTCCTGGAGCTTATGGTCTACTGGGCACAATTCAAGGACAGGCTTATATTCTTTGTGGTCCCTAGGACAGCTCCTGAGGTGGGCAGAGATGGATTCTGAGGAGTCAAACCAGGCCTGAGCCTCAGAGCTTCACAAGTAGTGATTTGGAACAAACTCTCAGAGGCAGAGGCTGGGTTTAGTTATTTCCTCTCCACACAGGCCATTCAGATAAACAGGTTTTGCTGCTAACATTCATGGAGCAAATAACCAAATAGACAGTGTCAGGGATAAGTGTGTGAAGAAGAAAATGAATGAGGATAGTCAGGAAAGCTCCTCGAAGGAGATTCCTTGAACAGGGACCTAAGTGAAAGGAGAGGGGAGCCAGGAGACCATGAACAAAAGAACATTCCAAGAGGGGGAAGAGCAAGCACAAAAGCCCTGAAGCCATAGCGTGCTTGAAAGGGTTTAGGAAACAGCCATGTGGGCAGTGTGGCCAAGTTGTGGCCAGAACGGAAGGCACAAGCTGTGGGTACTGCGGGTTGATTAGGTTAGGCAGGACCTTGGAGCACACAGGTAGCTGTTTTCACTTTATTCTGGGGCTGAGGGCATGGTAGGAAGCCAGGGGAGGGTGTTTCAGGTTTTTTGTAACAGTTTATTGAGATAAAATTCACAAACCTTATAACTTACCCATGTAAAATATACAATTTGGTGGTGTTGAGTATTCATAAGAGTTGTGCAACCATTACCACTATTGATTTTAGAACATTTTCGTTATGCCAAAAAGAAAACCCAAATCCTTGGTTACACTACCACTGTACCTCCTGGCATCCCATCTCCTCATTCCTCCTGCATCTCCTGATAACTGCTCATTTCCTTTTTTGTCTCTCTGGATTTACTTATTCTGGACATTTAATATAAATGAAATATGCAATGTGACCTTTTGGGTCTGGCTTCTTTCACTCAGTGTTATGTTTTCAATGTTTGTCTATGTTGTAGCGTGTATCACGGCTTCACTCCTTTTCGTGGCTAAGTAATATTTTATTGTATGGCTAGACACATTTTGTTTATTCATCTATTGGTGGACACACTGGGAGGTTTGGAGCACAGGTTAGCTTTGGGACGTGGTTGAATTGGTGTTTTTGGAAGATGGGGAGGGAACTGAGGAAGCAACAGAGGGTGAGAGGTCACCCCAGTCCTGAGAAAGGGGACTAAAGCTGGTGGATGGGAGAGAGGAGGGCAGGGTCAGGAAGGCTTCTTGGGAGGTGACTTCTGAGTGGCTTTTAGAGAGAAGTTTGCCAGGCTGACAAGTAGGCAGGGTGGAGGCCACTGCACAGAAGGAACAGTATTTGCAGAAGCTGGAAGCCCACCTGTATCAGGGGCATTGTGGGGCCAAGAGCTCTGTGTGCTGGGAGGGAGTACCCATGGCAGGGTGGCAGGAAGCATGGGACTCTGACCTGCAAAGGGCTCTGCGTGGCCCACACTGCCAGTGGGGGAGGGAAGAAAGCAAGGCTTTGGCACCTGAGCTACCTGGGTTTACCCACCAGCTCTGCCAGCTGTTGGCTTCACTCTAGGCAGTACCTGTCCACCCTCTGAGCCTCAGCGTTCCCTTCCTGGGGAGGTGAAATTTCTCCAGGTGCCTCCAGATTTGTGGAGGGGATTCCAAGATCCCACATGCCCAGTGCTAGCTTACTTACTTACTTACTTACTTACTTACTTACTCCATAAGTAAGCTGACGGGCATCCTGTTTTACATGGGACTGTCCCGTTTCAAATGGTTCATACGGTCAGCCTGTGGGCTCGCTGTGCTAAATTCTCAGTGTCAGTAGGCTGACTGTATGTGCCGTTTGAAACAAGACAGTGCCGTTGTTTTCTATACCATTTAAAATGAGACGTCTGGTCATCCTAGCCATAAGATATGGCAGCTATTACCTGCACAGGTTGGCAGTACCCACTTCAGACGCAACTTGGGAAATGGGCTGACAGTGATGTGCCTTTTTCTTTCAGGAATTGACTTTAAAATTAGGACCATAGAGCTCGATGGCAAGAGAATTAAACTACAGATATGGTAAGAGCCACTGCCTCCATCAGTGCCTTCACCTGGCAGGAACTTCGAGCAGAAGCCCCTGTGCCCCCTCTTCCTCCTCATGAACATGGCCTCCAGCTCTTTGTGCCCAACCCAGGCACTTTCTTCAGAAGCCCCAAGAACTGTACTCTGCTGCACGCTGAGGCCCAAAGTCTGTGTCACCCGGGGACATAGAGACAAGTTGCCATTAACTTAGTTAGCATTTTGATATGGTCACAGCCTGGCTCTGGGCTTCAGAGTGGCCTGCTCCCATTGAACTTGGAGAGAGCCCTCTGTGCCTGGTAGTGGTGGCTGCCAGGACGGCGAGATGCCCTGGCTGGCATTACCTTCTGAGCCGCCAGCTGGCCAAGGAAGGCCAACATCACTTCCTCTTTTCTCTCCTGTGGCAGCCCAGGCCTCACTACCTAACATGCAGACCTGAAACTCCAGAACTGGAAGTAAGCTGAGGCTGGTCCCAGTGGTGAGACCCATTTTTGTTCTGCTCACCTGGGGCTGATTTCTGTCCCTTGTTAAAATTGGGGAAGTGTGAGTTCCCGACACTGATGCTTACTGTGGTTTGCAGCCCATGGTGCTGGGAGCTCAGGCTGAGCTCTGATGGTAAACTATAGGGGAGTTGTACCCTGCAGCTACATCACTTGGCAAGGAAGCATGAGCCCTGAGCAGAATAAAGAGAAGTCATATTTGAGGGGGTGGCACCATCCCTTCAGTCCAGGCAAGCACCCATGGGTGGGAGGGAGCACATGAGATGGGCTGCAAAGTCACCCCCCTCCCCACTGCAGCTCATTCTTCCTCTCAAGTCTCAGCCTGAGCATCACCCCAGCTTGCTTCATGGGCCCCCTTGACTTCAGTGGTATTCACCTCTGAATCTGATTTCAGAATCATATCTGCATGAGGTCTAACACCTTGTCCATCCTACAGAGATCCTAGTCAGCCCTGGCTGCCTTGTAAGTTAGCACCTTGTGAGCTACAAGCCATACAAGTTTCTCTACTTCCAACCTTGGCTCCCTACCCACTTCATTGCCCAAGTCCAAAGTGACACTGTACCAGCAAGCAAAGTTTCACTTTCTTTTCCTCCTGCCTTCCTGCTTCTGCTATTAGCAATCTCAGTGGGTTAGCGACTTTATTAAAACTCTTCTAGACTAGACCATGAATGAGAATATGTAAAATGACTGTAACCATGAATTTTACCTGCTGTTGGCATCAGAAAGTCAGCTTGGTCCCAAATAAGGCGTTGTGTACAGTCTAGACATACAGAACCCTCCCGGAATGGGGTCTGAGGGGTACAGAGAGAGGAGCCCTGGGCCCAGAGAAAAAACACATGGCCCTGGCTCTGCCATTTATCTGTTAAGTCACCTTAAAGCCAAACACCAAATGCCCTCCATGCTCGAAGCTAGGCTGGGCATGGCCCTGGTCCTGTCTTACCCAAGTGTCCCCTCCATGCCAATGAGGAAAGACTTACCCCGGCTTCCACCAAGATGGCATAAACGTGCTTCCTGAGCCCCTGCTGAGATCACCCAGCAGCCCAGTCCACCAGTGAGAACTGTGTCCTCATGCCACATGATCAGCTCCTTCCGCACACGTGGCCCTGGATCTTTACAAATAATAATAGCTAACCGTGGTTCTTCTGTGACCCAAAAACTTCAGGGAGAAATCCCCAGGAAGTAGAAGTACAGAAGAGGGTGGCTTTGCTGTGTCCCCAGCTGGGAGACATTGGCAGGGCCTCAAACAGTCCGAGCCAGTTCTTTGTTTCTTGTAAGAATAATGGGGAGCGTATGGGGTGCTGCCCATGGCAGGAGGATGAATCAGAGATGACCCGTGAGAAAGCTGGGCATCCATCTGGCATCCAAATGCCCCTTGTTCCCCTGTGACGGAGTCACTAATGTCCGTTCTCCTCCTCATCTTTAGGGACACAGCTGGCCAGGAACGGTTTCGGACAATCACAACAGCCTACTACAGGGGTGCAATGGTATGCATTGGTGTTTTTTGTTTCTGTTTTTTAAGTCAAAATGAATGTCACTTCTTGGATAACCAAAACTAACTGTTTCTAAGGAGCCCTATGCTCTGGTTCCTCGGGAACCCTGTGCCTTGGTCCCAGGTTAGTTTTAGGAAAAGGCTGTGTGCTCCTCCCCCACGTACAGATATCTCCTGGTTTCAGAGACAATGCAAGTTTAGGGAAACCTAATTCTTTGGGATTAAGGAAGATACAGGAAGCAGGTTCTTCCAGGTGAGGTCAGTGAAATCAGAGATGGCATGCCCCAACACTTAGGAGCATTCACACGGCCTGCGTCAGCCTCTATGGAATTTGCTACTGAAAACTTGAAGATGGTCCAGGAGCTGACTTGCTCTGGGCTGTTGACTGTTACATTGTTGCCTGGGCCTGAGGTGGGGTGGTGTGATCAGAAGACTGGTTCATCATCCCTCACATACTTTTACTGAGTGCTGTCTCCCAAGCCAGCCTTGAACTGGATGCAGGGGGAGACCTGGAATGGGCTAGAGTCCTGCCCATTCATGCCCATTTGAGATATGTACAAAGTGGGGCACTCGGGCCAGAGAGAACAGATACTCTCACACACACACACACCAGAGAGAACAGATACACATACACACACACACACACACGACGTGGCTCAGCACCCCTCTGAGCTCCGTCTCCTTAACTTGAAAAGTAGAATAGAGAATAGGACTATGTCCCGGGCAGCTGGGAGGACAGATGGCCTTCTCCCCATTTCCAGACTCCACCACACCCTGCCCGTTCCACGGCACACCCCGTCATTTAAGTGCGCAGGCACATGTTTCCTCCTAGGCCATAAGCTTTGTGAGGGCAGGGCCATGTCTTGGTCACTGCCATATGCCCTGTGCCTGGGGCTATGCTGAGTATGTGTTGGGAGCTCAGGAAGTGCTGCTGGACGGCAGAAATGAATGGAGACATTAAGTATTTAGAATGTCCTGCACAGCATCTGAAACATAATAGAAACTCAATCACAAGGGCTGCAACCTTAGTACTCCTCATTAAAATTAATTTACTAATTTTCCCCTCATCTTGCTATGCTCTGGTGGGGGCCTCAGACACTGGGGTCCTGGGGGAGCTTCTGCTGTGTGGCCTCAGGAGGCGCCATGCCTCTTTCCCTCTCTGGGCTAAAATAGACCCCTACCCCCACCTCCGCCCCAGCATGCCCCTCACCAAGGCCTTCCCTGTGCCAGGCACTGGGCCCAGGTTCTGTCCATGTCCCAACTCCCCTGAGCATGGGCATTGTGGCTCCCCCCACTGTACAGACAGGGAAGCTGAGGCACAGTGCCATTCTGTACACGGCTGAAGTTTATGCAGAGGTGCACGTCTGGACTGGTCCTAGTGGGCTCTCTCCAGACTGTCTGACTGTGTGACTCCTGAAGTCTGCCCACCAGCATCTTCTGCTCACGCTGGCCTTGGCTGGGGTGAGGCAGACATCACAGCCACTGAAATTTCCTAGGCCTCCCATTCTCAGTCTTCATTCAGTTTCCCCAGGAGGCCCCTGAATGAGGGCCTCAGATGGCATATTTTTGAGGGGCCATGGCAGGCTCTAAGGCCACTGTGCATATCTTTAAGGTCACAGTGGGGATTTAGAAATGCTATGGCTTTCTTGCCCTGCTTCCAGGGTGTTGTCACACACCCTTGTCCCCACAGTTCTATGAACTCCCAGCACACATGGCTTGTGTTTTTGCTCTGCAAACTCAAGCAGCCTCAGAGACAAGGTCTTGGCCACACCAGAGGTTGTGGACGAAGGGTTGGGCCCTAGGAGCCAGGAGCATGAGGGAATGCAGTAAGCCAGTCCTGGGCAGGACCACTGGGGCCGTGTGCCTTGGAGCCCAAGTGCTGGGCCGCACGGTGTGCTTGAGATGGTGCTTCAGGCTGGCTGGCCATGGGCACCCCTCAAGATGTCCAGGATAGCTCAAGGACCGTGCAAGGGTTGCCCTGAGCATTGCTTGGTCCTAAGAAGGGCCCAGAGAGGTTCCTTATGGAAGCTAGTGTCATCAGCTCCTTCAGGGTTAGCCTCACCTGGGCTTGAATTTTTTTTTTTTTTTTTTTTAAGATTTATTTTATTGTTTTTGACAGAGACAGAGAGAAGGGGGAGGGTCCAGAGCAGTCTCCATAGTTGTACGTCATCAGTTTTTGACATGGTTTTAGTTCCACACAGGTGGGCAGGGGCCACACAGGGCAGGAGCTGGGCTGGGGACCTCCCCCATGGGAGTCACACCCCCTCAAGCCAGGGGCCAAACTGGGGGGCGAGAACCAAACTGGGGGCCTCCCGTATGAGAAGCACACCCCAGTTCAGCATATGGGCCTGCATGGGCCAGGGCCAGGATTTGATCCTTGGTCCCCAGGACTACAAAGCGAGTGCTCAACCTGCTGAGCCATCCCAGCTTCACCTGGGCTTGAATCTTAATGGCCATTTCGCTCTGTGGCGCAGTTTCCCCTCTAAGAAATGGGGATATTTGCCCCTCACAGTGATGGTGAGATCGTGGGCTCAGGTGGAGGCAGGGTCACTCTGCATCTCTTTCGGGACCCAGGGATTGTACCTGGGCGCTCACACATTGATAATGGAACCACAGGGGCCTCAATGCTGCCTGGCCCCATGCTTAAAGCTGGCCCCCTTTCTGATGGGGTCCCTGGGAGGCACAAGGTTGTCAGGGTCAGGCCATCTAGGGGTCAGACCCCAATTGTGCCCTTCACTGTCTCATGGGACTGGGGACAGGGACTTATCTACCCCACTCTCCAGTCTCAGATTTCCCATCCAAAGAGTGGAGGTGGTGGGATCACCTGACGGCCTATGAAGCTTCAGGGAGACCTCACTGCAGTGCCTGGTGCATAGTAGGTTGCCACACACATTACCAAACAAGGGGCAATACTGGGATGCCCAGAGGAGGCAGCAGTTGCCAAGCCCAGGAGATGACTTAGGCCAGGGCAGGGGGTTGAGGGGATGTGGAAGAAGCCGAGCACAGCGGAGGTAGTTGGCGTGGGAGGGGAGCACGTGGGCGCTGGGGCCATGGAACACAGCATAAAGGACGGGAGCAGCAGGACCTAAGGGGCTGCGGGGTGAGTGGGCCACACACATTATCCTGCTTGCAGTAGGGAACCAGCAAAGCCACTTGTGAGCATGGGTGTAGTGGAGCGAGGTCTGTGGAGTGAAGGGTCACCTTGGTGGCTGAAAGGGCAAGACTGGAACGTGGAAGACCCAGGAGAGGCTGGTTCTGGAGCCCAGCAGAGGAAGAGCCCCAGGGATAGAGAGGAGAGGGTTTTGGAGAGAGGTGTGATGTTGGGGTCCCTGCTGCCTCCCCCTCCCCCAGGGTCTCCCTCTCAGAGAACTCACAGCTTGTTCAGAGCTTGTCTTTGTCTCCCTCTGCTCAGGGCATCATGCTGGTCTATGACATTACCAACGAGAAGTCCTTTGACAACATCCGGAATTGGATTCGGAATATTGAAGAGGTAAGGCTTGTAGGTCCCATCCACGCACAGGAACTTCCCATCTGTCCTTTCTTCGGTCCTCACCCGAGAGCCCCCTGGTTTACAGATGCGATCATGGAGGCACAAAGACTCCTACAAGGAACTTTCCCAGAGCCCCATCACTAGGGACATAGCCAGAGTGGGGACTGGAGCCCAGGTGGCCTGGCCTTGTCGCAGTGTGGCTCTGAGAGCCCATTTGCCCAGCTGGGCTGTTGAGTTTGGCAATGTCTTAGTCATGAGAGGTGATATTCAAGCTCAGTCACCATGAGCATTTGGTGTTTTCTAGAAAAGGAAGTTTCTAGAATTGTTGTGACCCTTGTATTTGGAGGGTGTGGTGAGGCGTACTTTGATCCACAGCAGAGCAGGGTGTGAGCTGGTGTGAGCTGCTTGCGTCCAGGCCAGCAGCACTCATACCACAGCTGGCTCTGAAGGAAGACCCTGAACCATGGAGGGAGGAGAAGGTGGCCAGCCCCACCTCCCCATCTCAAAGCCAGTGTTGTCACCTTCTTGTTCCCCAAAGAGCTTACCCTCACCCCAAAGCCATCCTGGATGACAACGCTTGCAGCTTTTGGTGACTCATCAGGTCTGAGGTGTGGCCAGAGGACTTTCCCCTTCTGGTCAGCCACGGCAGAAGGTCACTGCTGGCCCACTGGTAATGAGCAGTTACACAGGGCCACCTCCCTGCTCCAGAATTTGCTGGCAGCAGGTTGCACCTGGCTGAGGAGGAGGAACTGCCCCATTCTCATGGTGGTCTTGGTGGAAGTTGTTTCTGGCCCAGCAGGCTTGAGGGCTTTCTAGTTGGCAGGGAGTTTGGAAGGAAGCCATGCAGGGCATTTAAGTGAGACCAGGCCTGAGCTGTAGCAAAAAGTGGTCCTGTCTGGTGCCATAGGTCTTCAGAAAGCCAAGGCCACTTCACTGAGGCAGGGGCTGGGACAAAGACGCCATTTTCAGGCATGACATCAGAGTTAAGGGAATACTAGGGGATGGTGAAGTACCCAGGGCTGCCACCACCCCAAGCACAACCAGCTTAAGAGAGTGAATTGGAGCAGCTCCCGGGACAGCAGCTAGAGCCCCCAGCAGAGGAGCCTGGGAGGGAAAGAGGAAGGTGAACGGCAGGGACCTCCCACAGATCCTGCCAGGAGCCTGGTCGATGCAGCCTATAGAGAATCCATCCTCAGTAGCCAGAAAGCATTCATTTGGTCAGTGAAGCAGCCAGAACTCTGGACTCTGCCCTGACATTTGCTGTGTGACATCAGAAAAGCCACTCACTATCTCTGAGCTTTAGCTTGTCATCTACACAAGGGTATACCTAGCAGTCTGACCCCACCACTCTGATTTTGGGGGGCAGGCTACAAGTTGGCCTATAGGCCAATCTGACCACGCCTCTCATCTCCTGTCTTCCCCTGTGCCCCCAGCACGCCTCTGCAGACGTCGAAAAGATGATACTTGGGAACAAGTGCGATGTAAACGACAAGAGACAAGTTTCCAAGGAACGGGGAGAGAAGGTGAGTGTGGCAGCTGGCTTGGGCCTGGCACTACCAGGCACCTTGGGGCAGGGGGACTTTGGGATTTGGGGGTTCTCTGCATGGGGACCAGCCCTGCTGTGTTCCACAGGGCCGCCAGATTTCTTACAGATGGGAAGACTGGCTTTGTGGTAGAACCCCTCAGAATCTTCATGAGCATAAGGTGACTCACCATCCTGGTTTGTTCATGACGGGATCCTAGGACGAAGTACTGGCTGGGCAAACAAGGACAAGTCAGCCGCCCCAGTGGGGCATATGCCATGGGAAGAGAGCGGGAAACATACCCAGTCGAGCTTCAGGCTAAAGTCTGCCAGCAGCAAGGGCTTCTAGGCTCTGCTCTTTATGTTTCTGCCTGGTGTCTCAGGAGAACCCACTATATGCCACGGGAAGCAGAGAATGGAGCTGTGGTTTGAGCGAGCCCCTCTCTACCGCCTGTCAGGGACAGTCACCGCCTATTGTCCACTGGTGACTCAAAAGAGCACTTCCACAGCCCTGGGCCCCTCTCCTCATTGCTTACCACACTTAGGGTGCTTCCTGGGGTTAGGGGCACCTGGCAGAAACATTTGTACTTGTGTCTCTCTCCCTCATAGTTGGCCCTGGACTATGGAATCAAGTTCATGGAGACCAGTGCAAAGGCCAACATCAATGTGGAGAACGTGAGTCCCAAACCCGCAGCACCAGCCCCTTTAGACTGAGGATTGGGTTGTATCCTCCAGGGAGGCTCTGCCACAGTGACTGGCTACAGGCTCTTGGCTGCCCTGTCGGCCATCCGTCCAAGAGGCACTTCCTAGGTGGGGCTGTGTGTGAGGCCCAGGTGGCCCAGGGAAAATTGCCCCCGTGTTCTGATGTCAGCAGCTACACTCTGGCTAGGCACCCAGGACATTATCTCACTGGCTCTTGGGAGCCCTGGGAAGCAGGCAGGGTTTTGCAGATGAGGAAACTTGAGACTCAGAGAGTCCCAGCTGGCTGGAACCCAGGCTCACTCAGCTTTGGGTTGGTGTTTTTGGCCATGCCACCCAACCAGACAGGTCCCAGTTACAAGCCCAGATGGAGCAGGGAGCCCAGGCCACCTTCCCTCTACACCAGCCTTATAGCCGACCTGCCTTCTCCATCCCACTACCCCAGTGATCTCTCTCAAACAGATCATCCACGTCACTCCCAGCCTCAACCCCCTACCAGTCTCGGAAGGCCAGCCTAGCCGGCTCCATCTGCCGTGTGCCACCCACATTTCAGGCCTTGCCCGCTGGTCTCCATCCCAGGCTACCTCCAAGCCTTTGCTATGGCCTCTTCCCTTGCACCCTCTTTGCCATCATTCTTCTTCCCGAGCAAGTCTCTACCATCCCCAGACATTCAGGCCCACCACTTTGTGTTCCCAGCACCCTCAGCCCCTCTCCATGACAGAGCTTTTCACATTATGTGAGTGTTTGCTGAGACTCCACCCCTCCCACCAATCCAGAAGCCCCTCAAGTGCAAGTGCTGATTCTGAGTCATCTCTGTATGAGGCCCCGGGGCCAGAGTGGGGTTTATAAGCAGTCGTGAAAGAGCAGACAGAGGAAGGGAGGAGAGGGTCGGGAGGCTGTCATGGAGGACACAGCCTGGGGTCAGGCCAGCTCGAGTCTTTGCCATCCTTGGAGGACAACCCTTTCACCCCATCCCAGCCCTTCCAAGCCTCTCTTCTGGGCAAAGACCCAAAGTGAAACTTGTTTGGACAAAGAGCTGCTTGTCCTTCTCTCTGTGCTGCCCCGACCATCAGAAAGTGAGCAGACAGCGCACAGGAGTCAGGAACAGGTTCTCTATCTGGATCCTTTTGGATTGGTCAGTGAACTACTGGATGCTTTGGGACAAGTCACTTGGCTCCTCTGAGCCTTAGTTTCCTTCTTATCCATTCAGAAGTGATCCCACCTCCCAGGGTCACTGGCTCAGGGGATAGGAGATGGGGCTGGACAGGTGAGCCCCCCCCCCCAACCTGCCCCGCTATCCCACCACACCCACTCCACAGCAGTGCGCAGAAACCAGCAAGTCCCCATCTGCTTCTCTGCTGGAACGCTAATAACATCCTATTCCACAGGCATTTTTCACTCTCGCCAGAGACATCAAAGCAAAAATGGACAAAAAATTGGTGAGTGTGTGTCCTTCCCAATGCCCACATGGTTCCCTGTTGAAGCCTGCCACCTTCCACCTCTGGTTTGACGCAGCCCCAGGAAGATCCTGCTTTCAGGGCCCACTTGGGCCCAGTAGGGCATGGCTGGGCAGGGGGAAGAGGTATAGCAGCTAGGGCTGGGGCATCAGCCCCTGGACACACTCATCTACTCTGTTCTTCCTCAAGGCCCAGAGCGACTCAGCTCTAGTCTGTGCCCAGGCAGACAAGGCCCTGCCTGCAGAGCACAGAGGTTGACAGGGGACATGTGGCCTTTTCGATTTCCCTCTGGAGACAAGGGCCCCCAGGAGCACCCATCCTGATGATAGCAGGTCGTTAGTCTTTTTTCCCCTCCAGCCCCAAATTCTGTAAGTTGTGATTGGCTCCCAGGGTTCTGAGACCTCCCAGAGGTCCTGCCAGAATGCCTCCCATCCACCCTTTTGTTCATTTCCGGCTTTCACTCACCACAGGAACATTGATAGTTCCTAGCACTCAGCATAACTAATGCTCTGTTGGTTGAGTTTGACTGCTCAGCTATTCTGTACTTGGGGCATGAACATTTTTATGAGCATTGCCCAGGAGCCTTGGTTCCAGGGGCCAGTCTTTCCCAGCCAGATGACCCTCCCTGTTTTCTGATACTGGAGGATAAAGTCTTCCGTTTGTGGAGCATTTTACATCTCATCACGCAAGAGAACATAAAATAAAAAACACCATTTAAGTAGTTCACACCTGACTTAACACGAATATATTTTCATAATTCTAAGATACTATGAATTGAATCATAAGGCACAAGATCAATTAATAGCATCTCTTTGGCTAAAACGGGAAATAGTTCATGTAAACCAATATACTTTTAAAATTTTTCTTACAATTGTGATTTTCTTAAAATTCTTTTCTCCTTGGGATAATGTTAAAAGTTTGATTCTAAAAAATTCTTCTGACGCACTTTTGTCCACTGGCATTGACGCTGAGCATCATGGTGACAGCTGGCCAGAGCTCCTGATCTGGCTTGTTGAGTGCCTCCAGAATGTGCTGTGTCCTTCCAGGGCACAGGTTATGAAGCACTGGTGTGCAGCTATGAGCCTTGTGGTCTCGGTTTTTCTTAACTGAATTTCAAATCACTGACAGTTAAGTTCCTACCCTTTTCCTACCACCTTTGTTTATGTTCGGAGTTGCAGCCCTGTACCATTTCATACTGATCTTTTGTTAATTGACGTATAACCAATATGCAACATTATATAAGTTTGAGGTACATCAGTATATTACAATTATGACTACCATGGTAGCACTAGCTAACACCTCCATCTTGTCACATTTCTTTTTTCTTTTTTGTGTTGAGAACAATTAAGACCTAGTCTCTTAGTAACTTTGAAGTTTATAATATCGTATTGTTGACTATAATCACAGTGCTCTTCGTTAGATCCCAGGAGTTGTTTATCAGCCTGTCTTTTCCATCACTGATCTGACCAGCTGTGCCGATGCCCCCTCAGCACGACCCAGTGCTTCTCAGTGCACTGAGTGCAGACTCCACACCCCGGGCCAGGCTGCCTGGGCCTCGTGCTCTGGCTGCTGCCACCCACTCTCCCTTTTCACCTTTCTGTTACCCTGTTAGCCCCTGTGCTCCAGCCATGCCTGTCCTTTCTATTTCTTGGAGTATCCCGTGTTTGTTTGGGCTTTCTTTCCCCTCCACCTCAGGTCCTACCCCTTTATTAGTCTCCCAGGGCTGTTGTAACAATTCTTTAACAAGCAGCTTCCAACACACAGTCATCGTCTTACTGTCCTGGAGATCAGGGGTCTGAAGTGGGGCTCACAGAGCTTGGACCAGAATGTCAGCAGGGCTGCATTCGTTTCTGGAGGCTCCATTTCCTGCCTATGCAGCTTGTAGAGGGCACAGTGTCCCTGGCCTTAGAACCACTTCCTGTGTTTTCAAAGCTAGCCACTCAGCATCATTCTGACACTGCTTCCACCATCACCTCTCTCTCAGACTGTGGCTGAGAAGGTTCTCTCTGCCTTTTAAGGATTCATGGGAATAGATGGGACCTCCCTTGGATGATTCAACATGCTCTCCCCATCTCACCTTAGTCACATCTGCAAAATCCCTCCCACCACGTCAGGTCCCATAGTCACAGGTTCCAGAGATTAGGGTATGGACATCTTTGGGGGCATCTCTGCTGACCACATGTCTAGACTGTCTGAGGCATCTCCCTCACTCCATGAGGGAGTGAGGTCTCTGTTCAGACATCACTATCAAAACACACTTTCCCCTCTCGCCCTGCCTGCTCTCTTATTCCTCATCACTGGGAATCACCCTTGTTAGTTTACCTGTATGATTTCCGTCTCCCCCCATACAGTGTGAACATCCCAAGGTGGTGGGTGCTCTTGTCTGGGACTACTTTCCCAGTGACCACAGAAGTGCCTGACAACATAGGCATTCAAGAGATGCTATTAAATAAATTCAGGTTTTACCTAAGAACTGAAAGAGGAGAAGGAATTAGTTAAAGAAGAGGGGATTAAACCTTTCCAAACAGGGTGACATGGGAGAAAATATGATTTATATTCCCAGGTCAGCAGGGACCAGGTGATAGGCTCCAATTACTGGGTGACAGATTTGGGGCGGTCCTCTGAAAACAGTGGGGAGCTCTGGTATGTTTTCAGTAAGGCTTAAGTGGACAAGGTTAGACTTAGGGTTTATATTACCTGCAGCAGGGTGGATGGTGGACTAGGGGAGAGGTGCTAAGTCAGAACCTCAGTACCCAGACATGGAGACCAACCATGTAAGAGACATTAGGACCTTGAACCTGGTCACACCCCCACCCCCACCCCCAAATCCTAAGAGTCTTTCTGCTGACCCTTGGCTGACTCACAGGTAGGTGCTGAGCACAGAGGAGTAGAAAGAAGAAGGGAAGGATGGGTGAATGGAGAGAAGGAAACAGGGAAAAGAGTGAGATGGGTGAATAGATGGAAAGGTGTTAATGGGATGGGGTGGTTGGTGAATAAGTGATTGAAAGAATGAATGTGGTTGGAAAAGTGAATGTGAAAGATGAATTGTCAGTTGGCTGGATGGATAAAGGAATGGACAGGTGTGTGGTTGGTAGGAAGGAGATGGATGGATGGTTGGGAGGTAATGGATGGAAGGGGATGCATGGATGATTGGTTGAAGATGACGGATGGTTGGATGGGTGGGTGATAGATAGGAGGGGATGGTACACTTGCAGATTGAATGGAAGAGGATGAATGGGTGGTTAGTTGAAAGTGACAGATAAGAGGGGTTGGATAGACTAGCAGATGGAGGGTTGGCTGGCTGGCTGGTTGGTTAAGAGACCTAGTGCTGATGCTCAGCCATAATCTCAGAAAACCTTTTGTGACTTCAGGAAGGCAACAGCCCCCAGGGGAGCAACCAGGGAGTCAAAATCACACCAGACCAGCAGAAGAAGACCAGCTTTTTCCGATGCACTCTTCTGTGAGGAACGCTGCCTTACTCTGAGCCTTGCTCAGCCGAGCTGACTGTGCCTGTCCTGGGTGAGCCCCTCACTCAGCCGGGGCCCTCCTCTCTCCAAGGTCCCCACTGCGGCCACCAGGACACAATTGAGAAATTGTTTATTTTATTAAGTCTGATCTTTTTCAAGATGGAATAAGTTAAGGATTTGCTGTTTTTCCTGTGATGTCGCTGAATGAGCCACACATCTTGTACTTGGAGAGAAAGGGAGACAAAGTGACCGTCAACAGTGACCAGCACGGTGGACTTTCATCTCCGGGCGTGACACAGCCACAACCCCACCAGAGAGCCCGTCTGCATCTCCCACCACAGAAGCGAACGCCCCAAAGGCCAGTCAGGGATGGTTCCAGGAGGGCCTCGTTCTGCACAGTCAGCGAGGTGACCCACGCCAGGCCCTGGAAGCATCCGCTGACACGTCTGATCCCACTTTCACCTTTTCTTTGTTTTGGACAAGTGACAAAAACCGTTGTTTCTCTCCCCTCCCCGCAAAGGGAAGCACAAATTGAGGAAATCCTGTGTTAAGTGTTCAGAAGGAAAGGAGTGGAGGGGCCTTTCCTGTTCACAGGCAGGTCTTAACTCTGTGGTCCCACCAGGCCTCAGGCGTGGTCAGCGGGCCCCTGGGCAGTCCCCTTCTGATCACTGAGGGCACACCGCGCATCCCATGAGGGACCCCAAAAGTGCAACCACACACTGTCCACCTGTGATTGGGGTGTCTGCCTCTCAGACCCAGACAGCGCCCACACCTCTTTGTCCTCCCACAGTCCCCAAATTGGACGGACGTTCTTTCTAGCTGAGATTTTTATTTTTTCAGATCTGTAGTACCATGAAGTGATTCTGTCTTTGATTTCCAGTGGCAAACCCAGGTGACTGGGGACAGGTGTGCACCTGTGGCTGAATGTGATCTCCCCGACAACAGACTGACCAACTGAAGGGCCATCTGGGTTGGTGTTTAACTGCCATCCCTGTTTTTTTGTTGACAGCTCTGCCTTACCATAGAGTGCAGTTGGGACCAGGTCTGGGGGTGTCACTAGGGAGCCTTTTTCTTAAGCCCCCGCCCCCCCCCTTGCTGCTCTCAACCCAAGCCATTGGTGTCATAATTTTTTCTTTGGAATTAAAATCCATGTACCAGCCATAGTCTGCTCTACCCTGGAATCTCTTAACATGCTCTGTTTACATCGATAAATGCACTTAAGGAAAGCAAATTAAAGCTCATTTTAAAGTTCACGGATTTTCATGTCCACAGTTCCCCTGTAGGTAGACAGATGTAACCAGGTGTTAGGGTGGTGAGTTCACAGTATGCCCATTATTTAAAATGCAGCCCATGCTGGTGGGGGACTCAGGTCTGAACAGGATCATAGTGGAGGCTGTAGGCAGCCTGGGCTCTGAGGAAAGAACATGGTCATCAGGAGACTGACTTGGAAAATTAAGCTTCCCACCCCCACCCCTACTGCCCTCTACCCCAACCCACAGGTAAATAAATGGGTCCCTACTCCCAAAGCCACTTGGGTTTACCACGTCACCTGCTGAACCTGCTTAGTCAATGTCAGATCCCACAATGCCACCAAGATTCTCTCATCTTGGTCCCTGCTGGCACCCATTTGCCAAATTGTACACTCAACTCAGCCCCCTCCCTCACTTCCTGGGAGCACTCCCATCCCTCAAGATGCCAATTCCCCAGGCTTCTGGTGCATGGCTCAGCCACTGCCTCCACTCTAGACTGGCACTGCAACGGGTTTCTTCTACTCTGGCAGTCCTCAAAACACCCCCGGGTCTGGTTCACTGGGACTGACACACAGCTGATGCATTACAGAAGACACAAGGACAGTGGACTCGTGTCCAGAGGAAACCAGGCATGTGCTTCCAGGAGTCCTCTCCACGTGGGGTCACAGAACAATTTCCGTGACCAAAGCTGTGACAACCCATGTGAAGTGTCTGCTGGGGTACCCAGGGTTTTATTGGAGCTGGTCATGTAGGCACCACCGCCTGGCACACACCAAATCCCAGTATCCAGAAAGCAGGCATTTAGCATAAACCACATCATCTACATTCAGGCACAGTTGTGAGCCACTCTAGGTAGTGAAGGTTTTCTATCAGCGTAGGGGACATTGTCGCACAAGTTTCCAAATGCCATCCAATGGCCAGTCTGACCATCAGGCCTCTAAACATGCCAGTGACCTTACTCCCAGCCTCCAGTCTGAGCTCCAGACCCCCAGGTCCACCTGCCTGCTGTCTATTCCAATTCAGATGTCTAATCGGCACTACAAATGTAACAGCCAAGAGAACTCTTACCTTGGCCTCCATCGTCCTCTGAGCCCTGTAGCTGGCACCTGCTGCATTGGAGTCATTACCACCTTGCCCTCTGTACTGGCCTCCCATTTGTCCTTCAGTCTGTTGTCAGGGTATCCTTAAGAAACAAACAAGATGGTGTCATCCACAACTCACCCTTGTACTTAGTTCTGTAGCTCACACTCCACCATGGCCCACAAAGCCCCTGCATACTGTGGCCTTGCCCACTCCTTCCCTGTTCTCTGCCACCCTCCCCTGGCTCACCCCACCCCAGCCCCTCTCTTGCCTTACTTTCCTGCTTTTCCTTATGCTTGCCTCTGCCTGAGTGCCTTTGCACCTCCTGTACCCTTGGTCTGGCAGTCCTCTGAAATCTGCACACACACTTGTCCATCAGATCATGATCATCCAGGGCCACCTCTGCAGAGAGCCCCCACCCCCACCCCAACCATTTCTCCACTCCTCCCACCTCATCTTCATAGTGTCTGTGGGAATTCACTTCTCATGGCCAACTCTTCCATTCATTGTGGAAGTTCCACGAGCCTGACTTCATGCCTGGTCTCCACAGCAAGGTGGCATTGAAGTCACCTAACCCAAGGGCCACCCCACACAGGGCCATGAAAGTCCCAATCATCAACTGAGACCTCCAGTGAGAAGTCCTGGTGGCAGATCTTGCTGGTCCCCTCCCGGAAGTTACTCTGGGGGCCGCCTGTCCATTCTCAGGTTCAAGGACTGTGGTCACTGAGGGGTGGGGGGATGATGCTGTTGTGATATTCTCAGGGGAGGACATTTGTTTGCAGGAGACCATGTTCCCCAAGCAGGTCAGGGAAGTCAGGGTTGGAGCCCTCAGTGAGGCCTCAGGGGGCCAGGTCAGAGGACTGAAAAGCCCCGTATTACTGGAGACTGAACTCAAGGCAAATGAGATGCTGATGGCCAGGCTTCCTAAGTGACAAGGAAGGGTGCTTGGCCACTTCTGATCCCTTCCCCAGCAGTGTTGGTTGCTCACCATCATCAAGGCTGGGAGCCCACTCATTAGGCTGTGGAGAGCATGGAGGATCAGCGAGGTGAAGTGAGTTTGCCCACGGAGGCCCTCCCTGGGGGGCGGGGGGGGGGGGTCTGAAGCCCAAGCCTGTGGACACAAAAGCATCAGATTAAGTCACAGTGAAGAGTCCTGGTATTATTACTCTTACTAGACCCACGTGCTGCTGCCTGAAGGTTCTCTCCTATGGTCACTTTGTCTAAGGAGGGCTATTTTTGTGCAACTTCACAGATGAGGAAACTGAGACCCAGAGAAGTTGAGCAATTCACCCAAGGCCACACAGCAGATGAGTGAGAAACAGGTTCGCTTGTGTCTCCTACTTAGAGCTTATTGGCCCACAGACTCCAGGCAATGCCCCCTCCATAGAGCAGGGAACGGCCCCAGCTTGAGCCCGCAGTGGGGCTCTCTAGACCAGCTGGGCCAGGCTGATAGGCCCGCAGGAAGGCTCCTCCCCAGCTCAGCCATGAGGATCTGGGCCATTCTGCCTGAAAGAGGAGGAGGAAGTGGTTTTGCCCGTGTGCTTGCGGAAGGAGGGGGGTAGCCAGCACACATCCGGGGCCAACTGATCTGTTGGGCACAGGTTCCCATATTAAGGGCCCATGATGTGTGTAGGGGCCCCAAAAATATTTTTTTGTTTTTTTAATCAGAAGGAAAAATGAATACAATAATAATGAATATATAATAATGATACCAACACAGTCAAAACTTCATATTAAATGGTTTGGGTTCTTTCACACAGAAGTCACAATGTAGACCTGTGGGCACAGTGAGGCCCAGGTGGCCCGGGCTCAATTCTGCCTTAGTCCCTTTGCTGGGCCACTCCGTCTACCTAAAGCAGTGTGCTGACCCCCCTACCCCAACCAGGTTGACCCCTACGCATCCCCAGGTACCCCTTCCTCCAGGACAGTTAGGCCCCCTCGGGGGTTCTTGCAACTCCAGTCCCCCCTTTCTGACCAGCTGTTCACGTTTAAACAAAAACCTTATGATAATTTCTTACTCTTCTTCATTGCTCACTAGATTATAGACAGCAGGTGGTGGGGTCTGTGCCTCTCTGGGGGTCTCCTCCCCGTCCCCTGAGGCTCTGGCCTGCAACAGGCCCTCCATAAAGGCTTGTTGAGGTCTGGGGGGAAGCCAGGGTGCCCTCCACCTGCAGCTCAGTGGCTTGATTGGAGTTCAGACAGAGGGCGACTGGGGTTCCTGGTCCCGCCCTGGGGCTCACCTGCTTCAGGAAACAGGAACCGCCCTGCAGCTCTCCGCCCCGCTGACGTGCAGACCCTGAACTGAAACCTAGACTACTACAGGCAGGCACAGGGCACAGCCAGAGCGAAGGCCTCGGCCATCCAGGGGGCTCCCAGGTATGTTCCCAGGTGGGGACTCCTCACTCAGCCCTATGCCTGCCCCATGCTGGGTGAGGCTGCCCCCTGCCCCCACCCCCTGAGAGCCTCACCCCATACTGGCCCTTTAAAAGACAGAGCATGGGGACCAGGCTGGGTCAGAGAGGGGACCAGGGCTGTCAGGGACCAGAGATACATGCGGAATTTTCTTGAGGTGCACTGGGAGGTGGCAATCGGAAAATGGAACTGGAGCTGGGGAAAGGGCATTCCTGGCAGAGAACAGTATGAGCAAAGGTGCAGGGAGGTGTGGGTGACAGTTTGGGGTAAGAGCAAGGATACCGTTAGAGCTGGAACATGGAGAATGAGGAGGTGGGGGAGCCCTCAGGGCCAGGGTCAGGAGTTTGGAACTTCGTATGGCTTCATTCATCACTAAACGATTCGAAAGCACACACCGTGTACCACCTCTGTGTTCCCCCAGCTCCAGAAAAATCCAAAAGAACCTAGCCCTGGGCCCAGGCCCTGGGAGCCCCTAATATGGGAGAGACAGAACCAGACATAGACACTCCAGCTCCAGGAAGCAAGGCGAGGAGGGTGGGGACCATGGGGGACAGAAAAGGGTGCCAGGGCTTTGTCTTCTAGGCAAAGAGGCAGGAAAGCTGCCTGGAGGAGGGCTTTTTTTTTTTTTTTTCTGGGTCTTGAAGGGTAAGTAGGTTTCCCAAGTAGAAAAAAGAACAAACCTGTAAACATTACCCCATGCTGGGTCATTACTGGACTCATGAATATTTATTATATATACAGGTACTTTGTGCTGGTCTTAGCCTATCAAAAACCAATGTTGTGGCTTGACCACCAATCCTTATGGTTCTTATGATTTCAAGACACGCTTCAGCAATAAACATCAGGACACTTTTTATAAAAAATAAAGATTTATGTATTTATTTATTTTAAAGATTTATTGTTTGAGAGCAGAAGAGGGAGAGAGAGAGATAGACAAGTGGGTAGAGCCCAGAGTAGTCTGCATAGCTGTACATCATTTGTTGTGCCATGGTTTCATTCCACCCAGGTGGATGGGGGCTGTACAAGGCAGGAACCGAAATGGGGGCCTCCCGCATAGGAGGCAAGAGCCCGACCCTTGTGCCATCATAGCAGTTACCAATTGCACCACAGTTCAGCCTATAGGTTTGCATGGTCCAGGGCCAGGAATTGAACTCGGGACCTCGCAATGGTGAAACAAGTGCTCAACCATTGAGCTATCCCAGAATCCCAAGGTTTATTTAGTAGTTACAGGACCTGGAAATTATATAGCACACCTGGGCCCGTACACATTGAGGTCACAGGTAGAGAGCAAGCTCACTCACATAGGCAAATAGCCCAAATAGTGTTTTGTTTGTTTTTTTTTAAAGATAGTGAAAGGCTTTGTTTTACTTTTTTTTTTTTTTTTTTTATTGTTTTTGACAGAGAGAGAGAGACACAGAGACAGAGACAGAGAGAGACACAGAGACAGAGAGAGAACCGAACTGGGGGAGCTCCCCAGCTCAGCACACGGCTCCGCAAGGTCCGGGGCCGGGACTCGATCCCCGGTCCCCAGTGCCGCAAAGTGAGTGCTCAACCCACTGAGCCATCCCGGCCTCCCCCCAAATAGTTATTTTTTTAAAGGTTTATTTTTATTGTTTTTTGACAGAGAGACAGACAGACAGAGAGAGACAGAGAGAAGGGGGAGGGCCCAGAGTAGTCTCCATAGTTGACAGCATTAGTTTTCCATATAGTTTCACTCCACAGGTGGTGGTGGGGCTGTGCAGGGCAGGAACTGGGCCAGGAGCCTCCCGCATAGGCCCCCGGCAAGAACTGAACTTGGGGCACATCCCAGTTCAGCATATGGGTCCACCTGGGCCGGAGCTGGGATTCGATCCTCAGGATCCAGGGCTACAAAGCAAGCACTGAGCCATCCCAGCTTCCCCCCAAATAGTCAGTTATTGAAATCAACCAGGATCTCTAAAACAGGAGCCTCAGTGGGGGGAGGCAGTCTGGTCCTTTAGCTGCATGGCTGGCAACATTTATTCGAGGTTGCCCTCATTGAAGTGGATGCCTCAGCAATCAAAGTTTAAGTTAGATACTCTCATTACAAAAAAAGAAAAAGAATGCATACTGTCAGGGCTTATTCTACCCCATTATAAATGCCAAAATTGAAGTTGAAAATACAGGCACAGAGAGGTTAGTTGACTTGCCCAAGGTCACACAGCAGTTAAGTGTAGTAGTTGGGGTTGAACCCAGACAGTCTGGCTCCAATTGCAGGCTCTTAACTGGTTTGTCACTCTGCTTTATTAAACCTTTCTTTCTTCCTTTCTTTGTTTTTTTCTTTCTTCCTTTTAAGATTAATTTTATTGTTTAAGAGAAGGTGAAAGAGAGGGAAAGAGAGAGAGAGAGAATGGGGGAGGACCTAGAGCAGTCTCTATGGTCGTACATCATTAGTTGTGGCATAGTTTCGTTCCACACAGGTAGATGTGGGGTCTCATGGGGCGGGAGCTGAACCTTCACTCCCAAGCCATCCCAGCAGTTACCAGTTGTGCCACAGTTCAGCGTTTGCATGGCTGGGTCCAGGATTCGATCCCCGGACCCTCCGACTGTGAGGAGAGTGCTCAGCTGCTAAGCTATCCGGGATGCCTATTAAACATTTAATGGATTTGATTTTACTTGCCCCAGAATTTCTCTGGGCCGCTCTCAGGAGGGTGTGCTTGACATCTGTCTTCTGGCAGGAGAAAGTCAATATTGACTGGGTTGGTCAACATGGTCCCTTCTCTGTGGAAACTGCCTGGTAACAACAACCTTCTACAACAGGGGTGTCAAACTCAATTAAAACACGGGCCATTTGGTGCAACAGGCAAGATTCACACGGGTCACATCACATTTACAAACGTCGCCGGAACTGAGTGTGTTTATACACACCCACAGGCCCCCAGGAAAGGCACTGGGCCACGTGTATACTCGTCTTCAGTAGTTAAAGGGTTAACGAGGGAATTGTGTGTACGGTATTTCCTCCACCTCCCCTAAGCGCTATTTTCTTCATAACAATTTTTTCTATTTTCATTTTATTTCAGAGCATCGTGGGCCACAAAAAATTACCTCGGGGGCCACATGCGGCCTGCGGGCCGCCAGTTTGACACCCCTGGTCTACAATATTGAAAAATCAGATAGTGTGGGGGTGAGAGGGAAGCAGGACCAGCTTGGGGACAGAATTAAAGGTGAGTGTGAGGGATCAACCCAGCAGAATACAACTTCTGCGGGCTTTACACTGACCTTATGCTGTTTTGCAAATTGGTGCTGGGTTCTTTCTCTTTTTCAGCTTTATTTCATTAGCTTACAAAGTCTAGGGATACCTGAACTTAAAATAGTCAAGAATAAATGTGAGTTAACCATGTACCTGACACATTTATAGGTGTGCCATCAGGGGCAACACTGGTGGCAGAGGCGACTGTTTGGGGCCACATTTCTGCGATGTTTAATGAAACCATAGCAAACCCTTTCCAGCACCCACAGAATGTCCATTATTTCCTTTGTTCATTTACCATTTTGCCATCTCCACAATCTTCTGGGGACATTGGCAGTTACTTAATATTTAAATAAACTCAGTTATTAAATGTAAATCCATATATTTATAAAGGGAACTTTCCAACACTTGTACTCATGCCATAATACATGTAGGAATAAAGAAAAAGGAAAAATCCTTGGAGGATTTTCGGGAAGAATCAATAAATGAATGTGCATAAAGTGCCAGCACACAGTAAGTGCTCAAGAAACATGAACCAGTTTCAACTCTGTTGCTCTGTTTAGTCTGGAAGATTTCTCAAAAGAGGAAGCAAGAATAGAACAAAGTTGGCAGGTGAGCCAGGCTTGATTCTCTCTCCTTCCTGCCCCCAGGTGACATCTTTCCCCCAGGAAGCCATGACAGAGGTCAGGAAGCTGCCCCCACCGCTGCCCCCACGACTGAACTGGTTTGTGCAGACCCAGGCGGGCCAGCTGGCCCAAGGAGGGGTCCCTTCGTGGTTCCATGGCGCCATCTCAAGACAGTGAGGACCCATACACCTTCCACCCTGCCCTGTACCCTCTTTCTTTGTGTGCCCCCACCCTTGGCAGGTTTCACTGTGGAATTCTGGGTTCAGCTCAGCTAAGTGAGTTAAGAGAATGAAAAGAGCTCTGGAGTCCTGGGCTTGGGTCCTGCCTCCTCCGTGAACTTGCTGTGTGTATGCCCTTGGGCAAGTTACTTCCCCCTCTCTGGACCTCAGTTTTCTCTACACAAGTGGCCCCCAGATCAGCACTGTCAGGGACCTGGCACACCCCCACATGCCCCACACCCAGGCCAGGCATTACTACGCAATGATGGCAGGATGTAGCCTCAGAATCCTTCTTAACACAGTGCCCTAAACAGCTGCTCTCAATCCATCATGCATATAACTCATGAGCATTTTCTATATCAGACTGAGCTCTGATGAGATGAACAAACTCACCTAGTCACCTCGATACGTCTTGCACCCATCTGATACCGTACATAGTTACTTCACTATTGCTACCATATTTGTCCATGTATAAGACACTTCCATGTATAAGATGACCTATACTTTTCTAACCCAACATTAAGGAATGAATACATTTGTGTATAAGAGGACCCCCAATTTTTGATCTAACAATTTTAGACAAAAGTATCATCTTAAACACAGGAAAATATGGTATATTCCCTATGCTGTGTAGTAAGTCTTTATAATCTGGTGTGTACTTTATGCTAAAATCACATCTTGATATAGACCAGCCAAACTTTTTTTTAAAGATTTATTTGCTTGTTCTTGACATAGAGAGACAGAGACAGAGAGAAACAAAGAGAAGGGGGAGGACCCAGAACAGTTTCCATGGTTGTATGTCATCAGTTTTTGACATAATTTCACTCCACACAGGTGGGTGGGGGCTGCGCAGGGTAGGAACTGGGCTGGGGCCTCCCGCATGGGAGGTACACCACATCGGTGCCTCAAGCCAGGGCCCAAACCTGGGGGCAAAAACAAGGGGGCCTCCCACGTGGGAAGCACACCCCAGTTCAGTATGCAGGTCTACATGGGCTGGTGCCAGGATTCAATCCTCGGTCCCTGGGGCTGCAAAACGAGCGCTTAACCCGCTGAGCCATCCCAGCTTCTCTGACCAGCCAAATGAAGTGCTCAGTAGCCACACACTTTCAGTGGCCTCTGTACTGGACAATGTGAGTCCAGAGGCTCCCATCTTGTCCTATAGAAGGGCACCTTACTCTCTGTGAACCTCAGAAAATAGTAACAATATTAATAGTAAATGGTAGTAATATAGTTGACTTGAACAATGCAGAATTTAGAGGTGCCAACTCCCCATGCAGTTGAAAGTTCCTATGTAACTTTTGACTCCCCAGAAACTTCACTACAGTTGGCCCTCAGCATCCATGGGGGTTGGTTCTAGGACCCCTCATGGATGCTAAAATCTACAGATGCTCAAGTCCCCTATATAAAATGGCACAATGCATACAGTCGGCCTTCTGCATCCAAGGATGCCCAACCACAGATCAAAATATACACAGAGCGCCAATTTGTATACTTAGTGAAAAAAATCCACATATAAGTGGACCTGGTATTTCAGATTTGTGTTGTTCAAGGGTCAACTATAATAATAGTGAACATTTTGTGAGCACACACCAGGCGGAAGTTTCCACTCATGTTATTCTCACATTGGCCCTGTGAGGGTGTACTGTCCCCTTGAGGAAGCTGAGGTCAGAAAAGAACTAATCCTTACCAGGGGTCACACAGTGAATGAACAGCAGAGTTGGGTTTTGATCTCAAATTAGGCTGACCAGACGTCCCACGGAACAGAAACAACGCTATCGCCATTTCACACGGTACACCTGGTCAGCCTAGTGTCCCGAGGGCTAAATTCAAGGTGTCAGTAGGTCTGACCAGACATACCATTGAAATGGGACAGGACCATTGTTTTCTGACCCATTTAACTCAGTACCTGTGGTCAGCCTGTCTCAGATGCTTCTGGAAACAGCTCCTACTTTGTTACCTTTCACACCTGGATCCACCTTAAGGTGCCTTCCTGTGGGGGATTCCAGCCTTTGGGAAGGAAGGCAGAGGCTGTGGGAGATGACAGAAGATCTGCCCTGAGGTCAAGGTCACCAGGGCCTTCTGCCACCTCGGTTGGAAACATCACTGTCCCCGAATATCCCAAGGTCTGAAACAACCAAGAAAAGAAGTGGTTTTAGGCTCTTCGCTCAGTCATGGGATGACTGGTGCACCGGGGGTCTGGGCCGTACACTGGGCGCCTGGACCTCAGCCATCTCACTCCTGTGTGTTCCCTTCCAGGGATGCCGAGAACTTGCTGGAGTCACAGCCACTGGGATCCTTTCTCATCAGGGTCAGTCACAGCCATGTGGGCTACACACTCTCCTACAAGTAAGGTGTGGGTTAGGAGCCAGGGCAGGTGCAGGAGGGCTCTGGGGTTTCCTTGGAGGGGGGCAAGGGGTGCTTCAAACCACAGCTTCTGAGAGCAACTGGTATGAAGTTCTGGTCAGATCTGGCTGAAGAGTGTGCAGCTGCAGGTGTGGCTGTAACCAGCCGACTTGGGCCTCATGGTAACTGAGACTGTGTCTGAGCACAGGAGCTGCTGGGGGCCTCTGGGTGGCTATTGCTCTTGACCTAACCACTGCCCTTCCACCATCTACTTGGTGACTCAGATTGTACCCAGGAGGACATGTTAGGGAAACTCAGGGCCTTCTGGCTCCTTGAGGCCTCACAGCCTGATCTGGCATCCCAGTTAGAAGACTTAGCTACACAACTACTTTTCAAAAGGATTCCAGGCCAAAGGAATAAAAAAATTTTTTTTTAATCCAATGTCCCCATCAGTTACCCACAACGGGAAAAGCTTAGGCCTTGAATCACACAGTCCAAGGTTCGGTTCTGCTACTTACACATTGGGTAAGGTGACCAGATTTTAACATTGGTAAAGCGGGACACCATTGACCGAGGGGGAGGGGGTTCTTGATTAAAAATTTGGTCTATCTCCCGTCGTTCCCTAGCTTGTCGTGCATTCTTTCCAAAAATCGGGACTTTTTTAAAACGCCGCAGGATGCGGGACAAATTGTTAAAAATTGGGACTGTCCCGCCAAAAGCGGGACATCTGGTCACTCTAACATTGGGTGGCAGTGCACAAGCTACTCACCCCTTTTGTGTCTCCCTCAAAGTCCTCATCTCTAACATCTGAATAGTAAAATTAACTCAGTCTTGATGTGAGGATTAAAAGATACGGTAAGCACATAGTGGGTCATTAATAAATGTACCCATTTTTTAAAGATTTATTCTTATTGTTTTTGTTTTTGTTTTTTTATTTGACACAGAGAGAGAGACAGAGAGAAGGGGGAGGGCCCAGAGCAGTCTCCATAGTTGACAGCATTAGTTTTCCATATAGTTTCACTCCACAGGTGGGCGCGGGGCTGTGCAGGGCAGGAACTGGGCCAGCAGCCTCTCACATAGGTCCCGGCAAGAACTGAACTGGGGGCACACCCCAGTTCAGCATATGGGTCCTCACGGGCCCCGGGTCGGGATTCAATCCTCGGGCTCCGGGGCTGCAAAGCAAACGCTCAACCCACTGAGCCATCCCAGCTTCCCCTAAATGTACCCATTTATTAAATGTGTGCCAGAGAGAAGCCGGGATGGCTCAGTGGGTTAAGCGCTCACTTTGTAGCATCGGGGACCGAGGATCGAATCTCGGCCCCGGCCCGTGCGGAACCATATACTGAACTGGGAGCTCCCCCCGTTCAGTTCTCTCTCTGTATCTGTATCTCTCTCTCTCTCTCTCTCTCTCTCTCTCTCTCTCTCTCTCTCTCTCTCTCTGTCAAAAATAAATAAATAAATAAATAAATAAATAAACAAATAAATAAATAAATAAATAAAAATATATATTAAAAAAAAATAAAAATATATATAAATGTGTGCCAGGCACACAGCCTTAGGCTGGGACCTGACTCACATTTCATTATCATTTCTATTGCTCTTTACCCTGGCTAGGCTGACCAGGTGTACAGTTTTAGACAGGACAGAGAACAGTGGTACTGTCCCATTTCAAACAATACGTATGGCCAGCCTAGTCTCACTGGCCTAATTCAAGGTGTCAGTAGGCTGACTATACGGACCATTTGAAATGGGACAGTACCATTGTTTTCTGTCCCGTTTCAAATGGGACGTCTGGTCAGCCCACCAAGCTAAGTTTTTCCTACGGTAGCTTGTTTCATCTTCATAAGAACTCCTGAAGTCAGCCTTCGTAGCTACATGTTATATATGGGGAAACCGAGACACAGTGCAGTTAGTCACCCACCAAGTGTCCCATGGCTCATGATTGGGGGAGCCTGCGTGGGAACCTGAGCATTCGGGGAGCAGCCATGATGCCGCCAGCCAAGGGCTGGGGGATGGAGACGGGGGTGGAGGGCAGTGGGATGTCCCAGGCCCTCGCAATGTTTCCACAGAGCCCAAAGCTGCTGCCGCCATTTCATGGTGAAGTTCTTGGATGACGGGCGCTTCATGATCCCTGGGGAGGAGACAGCCCATGCCTCGCTGGACGCCCTGGTCACCTTCCACCAACAGCAGCCTGTGAGGCCACACCGGGAGCTGCTCACGCAGCCCTGTGGGCAGGTGAGGGTTGGGCCTCGGGTGGGATGTAGCCACCCTCCCAGGGGCCAAGCCCCCCAGGCTCATTTTGCTCCTGCCCAGCCCTTTCAGCCTCTTGTGATTCTGTCATTCTCATGGTCCCTGTCCCCATCTGCGTCCCTCCTGGTCCTTGCCTGCCCCCACCCCCGCTATTTTTTCACAAGGGTTCATGTGTCGGGGTATAACCTGGCTGATCTATAGGAACAGCATACTTCCTTATAAGCTTCCATGGATGGGGTCTAGTTCTCCAAAGTTGCAGTGGGAGGAGCATGTTTCCTTATAAGGATTGATGGGTGTGGCCTAGGTCCACAAAGCTGCTGTGGGTGTGGCATGTTAGAAGGACCAGTGGGCGGGACCCTCAAGTTGCTGTGAGAAGGGTAAACTTCTCTGTAAGGGTTTATGGGTATGGCCTGTGACCAACTAGTACGTTTTTGTGGGTGGGGCTGCTGTTGGAAGGACATGTTTCCTTTTAAGGTTTGTGGGTAGAGGATCCCCTGAGCCCTGACTACCAAAGTCTGGGGACCCCAGCCCTTTCCCTGTCCCTCTCCTTGGCGCTGAGCTACCAGTCCCCTCTGCCCTGCAGAAGGATCCAACAAACATGGATTATGAGGATCTCTTCCTTTACTCCAACGCATTGGCTGAGGAAGCTGCCAGCCCCATGCATGGCCCCAGTGAACATCAGAATCCTTCCTCCCAACCCGTGGCTGCACCCAAGGAGGTATGTGACAGAGAGCTGGCACTTCTACCTGGGGGAAAGGCAGGGGCAGAGGTGGCCAGTAGCTGCCAGAGAAGACTTTCTAGAATGAAGATTAAGTTCTGTAGCTCCAACCTTAAAACCTGCCAGTGATTTCCCAAGGCAACTACAATCTTAGCTCCTTCTTCTGCCCATCACCAGCTCATCTTTGGCCCCTCTGCCATCTCTCCTGTTGTTCAGACACATCAAGCTAACCTCAGGGCCTTTGCACATGCTCTGTGCTCTGCCCCCAGATTTCCCATGCCTGCTTCTTCCTTCAGTTCTTCTTCAAGTGTCTCCCTCACAGCTCCAGACCTAAAGTAGCCCCCCTGCCTTTTCCATCACCTCACCCTATTTATTTGTAACAGAGTACTCCTCGCAATTTGAAAAGTCTTGTTCATTTATGGGTTTTCATGTTTCCTGTCTGACTACCCCCTCAGTTATTACACATTAGGAGCAAAGGCGAGGGATATTTATCCTCCAACTTCCATCAGTCATTAGTCGGGCACTGTCCCTGGGAAATTTTGATTCTCTGGTGCTTCTGGTCTGCCATGTGGACACAGTGGGCCCTGGTGGCCAGAGAAGTCACCCAGGCAGAGTTTCCAGTGCTGGCATGTGAGAGTGGAGCTGGGGGCACTGAAGTGCTCAGGGCCAAGGAGATATGGGTGGGCCCTCAACAGCATTTGCCACACATGAAACCCAAGATTTTGGCCTGGACAACCAGGTAGATCAGGGGACAGCAAACTATGGCCTGAGGGTCACATCTGGTCCACTGCCTGTTTCTTTATGGCCCATGAACTAAGGAAGCATGGATGGCATTTACACTTTTGAATGGTTGGGAAAAAATCAAAAGAAACATAATACTTCACGGCCTGTGAAAATCAGATCCAACTCAGACAGCCATGTCCATAAAGTTTTAGTGGGACACGGGTCCCCTCGTGTGACCACAATAGAGCTGAGTAATAAGAGGTATCTGGTCTGCAAAGTGGAACATATTTGCTCCCTGGTCTTTTACAAAAAAGGTTTGCTGACCCCTGAGGGAGCTAATGGAGCCATTTACTGAGATGGGAAGGATGGGCCATGAGATTAGGGGTTCACAGGGGGGCAGTTCTCGGCCCTAGGACGTCTAGGACCCAGATCCCTATTTCTGGTGCAGATTCCAAGCTCTGGTGGGTGTGCTGGCCAGGGGTCTTACCTGCTTTTGGTTTCAGGCCCCTATAAAGCCAGTCCTGCTCCATCGGCTAAAGGAAAGGAAGCCATCGGCAGAGATGGGCAGAGTGCCCACTGAGGAAGCCACTTCTTCCTGTCCCTCAAAAGCCCCTCTTGATGAGGTCTGCAGAAAACTCTGGAAGAACCTCAAGATACTCCCCGAGACGAGCAAGAGGGTCCAGCAGCAGTTGAAATCCCATCTGGCATCTGTGAACTTACCGCTCTGGGACTCTGAACGGTCAGAGGTGACTCAAAGCTCAGCGGCTGGGTCGAGTGACATGGCCTGGGACCATAATGTCTATACAGACCCCTTTGTGGCCACATCGCTCACAAGCCCCTCACAGCCCCAGGTTCCAAGAGACAGAGACAACTCCTCCAGGGAGGCCTCAAGGTCAGTAAGCTGGAGCGAGGTGACCACGAGGCCCATGGGTTGGCAGCAAGTACTAGGAAGGTCCCTTTCCTCACAAGTGTCCAAACTGGCGCCAAAGGGCTTGGCAGAGCCCCAAGAAGACTGGCTCCCTGAGGAGTACCGCCCACCACCGCCCTTTGCCCCTGGGTACTGCTAGAGAAGTTCATCCTAGCTCTGGGATTCTTGTGGCCAGGGGCTGCCCACACCCGGACTCCTTGCTCTCTACCCACCAGCCAGCCCTCTGGAACCTGGGAAATGTAATAAAGACATTGCTTGGGTCTGGTCCTACAATTGCCAGCTGGGTTATTTGAATAATAATAATCAGCTACAACAAGGGTCTTGGGGCACCTTGCTGTGTGCCAGCCCCACGCCAGACCCTCTACATTTATAATTTCTGTTATACCTCTGAGCAGGCCTGTCACATAGGCGCCTTCTGCACATTAAAGAGGAGACTGGGGTTCAGAGAGGAGGAGAGGCGTGGCCAAGATCACGCAACTATGGGGGGTTGTCAGTGCCAGGATGGAGGTTGTGTCATTTGGAGCCCTTTCCCTCACATCCCCTGTGCTCTGGCTCAACTCCCAGTATGTCATGGCCACTCCTTCCTCCCAGGTTCTCATGCAAATGAAGGAGATGAGACTTGTGCAGGGATTGGCACATAGTAAACACTCCAGGACACCAACGCAGCTTTAGGAAACACATCTGTCTTTCCGGGGAAGCCCAGATGGCTCAGAGGGTTGGGCACTCCCATTGCAGCCCCGGGGTCCAAGGATCGAGTCCCGGTCATGGTCCCTGTGGACCCATATGCTGAACTGGGGTGTGTTTCCCACCCCAGTTCAGTTCCTTCTGGGGCAAGCTTCCCATATGGGAGGCCCCTGGTTCAGCTCTCACCCCAGGTGTGCCTCTCATGTGAGGAGGCCCCTGACTTGCGGGGGGTGCTCCTCCCATAAGGGAGGCCCCCAGCCCAGTTCCTGAACACAGCCCTGTGCCCACCTTTGAAATGAAATCATGTGGAAACTGATAATGTACAATTATAGAGACTGCTCTGGGCCCTCCCCTTTCTCTCTGTCTCTCTCTCTGTCAAAAACAATAAAATAAATCTTGAAAACTTAAAATTAAAAAAAGCATGTCTTTTGCCCTAAAAAGGGAGAGGAGGCCCAGGGCTGTGGTTGGTAGTGGGCTCTGGGAGGAATCCTGGATTGCAGCGCTGTGTGACATCAGGTGAGTCACTAGACCTCTCTGAGCCTGTTTCCTTCTCTGAAAAAAAAAAAGGAGCAGTCCCTCTTTCTCAGGATGAAGCATCAGGATGCGCATAAAGCCTGGGGCTTTGGTGCACAGTGGGTGCTTTAAAGATTTATTTATTTATTTTTATTGTTTTTGACAGAGAGCCAGACAGACAGACAGAGAGAAGGGGGAGGACCGAGAGCAGTCTCTATAGTTTTACATCACTAGTTTTTTGACATAGTTTCACTCCACAGGTGGGCGGGGGCCTGCACAGGGCAGGAACTGGGCTGGGGGCCTCCTGCAAGCACACCCCAGTTCAGCATATGGGTCCTCACAGGCCAGGGTCGGGATTCGATCCTCAGTCCCCAGGGCTACAAGCAGAGTGCTCAACCCGCTGAGCCATCCCGGCTTCCCCCAGTAAGTGCTTTAATAAATGGAGGTTAGGTGGGAGTGGACTCCATACAAATGATACAAAGTGGGGGTATCTGGGACGGTCCCAGAGGCTGCTCTCCATTGCAGGAGTGATCACTCTTTGGATTGACTAGGGCCATGGATGGAGCCCCTCAGGGTGACTGCTGGTGGAGTGGGTGTGGAGTTTCCCAAATCCACAACATGTAGAGGTCTGGGATCTGAAGTGAGCTGGGCCTGGGGTCAAGTCTACCTCTGCATATGACTTAAGGTGTAGCCTTGGGCAAGTCACTGTTCCCTCTGAATAAGGTGTGACTGGTCCTTGGCCAGCCCTGCTGGGATGTCACAAGCAGCCAATGCGATAGTAGAGGAGCAGGCACTTCATTAACTGTAAAGTACAATGCCTGTCTCAGTGAATGACATTCTGACCACACCCTGACAGACCCCCCACCCCCACCCCACCAGCAGCTCGAATGACTCAGCAAGGAGTTAAGCCTTCAGTTCCTTTGAGGAATTCAGGGATTGAGGGGACAGGGGACTCCAGCAGTTGGGGATAGGACTGCTACCTCTGGGCGGCGCTGGGGTAGGGCAGCATGGGCCTCCTCTCCTCCACACTTCGTCTTTGTCCACTGAGACCCACACCGAGGCACTTGCAGCCCTCACAGTAGAGAGAGATCTAAAAGTCAGCCTCCTCCTTGTACAAACAGGGAGATGGTGGCCCAGAGAGGGTGCAGCCACACCAGGGTCACATAGGGAGGGCAGAGATGAGATCCAGGCCTCCCTCCCGCCTTCCAGTTTAAGGAGAAAAACAAGCTGTCCCAGGAGATGTGACTCAGGAGGTGTTGTCCCAGTGATGCGTGTTTATTCCCAGAGCCCAGATTTCATGGTGGGGTGAGGGGTCATCCTGTCCTCTGGCCTAGCTCCTCCTCCATACTGTCCTCAGATGCGGATGTGGAAGGTGCTGTGTGCAAAGAGGAAGGGAGTCAGTGTCATCGGGCAGAGGGCAAACCTCCTGCATCCTCCTCCCCAGCAATCCGGCCTGGAGTCCCCAGGCCGGCCAGGAGCCACACGGGGAGATGGGCCCTCAAAACCCCAGGCTGCCGCCCTCCTGACCTCCCCGACCCCACGGCTTGGGAGCACATCCGGACTTGCTGTGGGACTGAGTGGCTGCCCCTCTCTGGGCCTCAGTTTACTCCCTTGTGAACTAAGGAAAATAGCTGTCCCTCCTTCATTGGGCTGAGAGTGGAACACACAGAGGGTGTGCCATCATCCCGGTTGTCATTATTCATGTCTCCACCCGTTAGGAGACCAGCCGTGCTTATCCAGAGTCAACAAAAGAGGCACGTTGTGTATGTGAGGACACCACCAATAATAGCTACACTAGCAGCCACAGCACACAGTTATTGAGCAGCGACTGTGTGCCAGGCGCTGCTCTAAAGACATTCCATATATTGACTAGCTTTTGTATGGAAAGGGCCAAATAGCTGATATTTACCACTTTGCACAACTCAACTCTGCCTTACCGCTCAAAAGCAGCCATAGACAATACGGACACAAATGGGCATGGCTGTGTGCCACTAAAACTGTCAATGGACCTGGGAATTTCTGTTTCATATCACTTTCAAGGGTCATGGAGTATTATTATTCTTTGATTTTTTTCCTCAATCATTTAAACATGTAACTTAAAAACCATTCTTAGCTCATGGGAGGTAGAAAAACAGTTGGCGGGCCACCCACTGTACTAACTCATGTAACCCTCGCCATCTGCCCTGCAGTGGGGGCTGATTCTCCCCAGGGCTGCCCAGTACAGTTGTGCAGTCTGATCACTGCAAAATGTTCAGGGCTGAAGTCCAGCCATGTTCCATCACCCAAAGAACTATGACCACCCACAGGAGGTACCCATGGGGTCCCCAGTTATCCCCATTTTAAAGGTTTATTTTTATTGCTTTTTGACAGAGAGAGACAGACAGACAGAGACAGAGAGAAAGGGGAGGGCCCAGAGCAGTCTCCATAGTTGACAGCATTAGTTTTTCATATAATTTTACTCCACAGGTGGGCGCGGGGCTGTACAGGGCAGGAACTGGGCCAGGAGCCTCCCGCATAGGCCCCGGCAAGAACTGAACTGGGGGTCCGCATGGGCTGAGGTGGGATTCGATCCTCGGGCTCCAGAACTGTAAAGCAAGTGCTTAACCCACTGAATCATCCCAGCTTCCCCAGTTATCTCCATTTTAAAGATGCAGTGACTGAAGCCAGGGAGGTTGGGCAGGTTCCCCAAGGTCATACACAAATGAACAAAGGAACTTTCACAAACCAAGTCTGTGAACTAATTCCCTAAGATCCCTTGTCACACATGGAAATGAATTACGTGGGGCGGCGAAGCATGTCACCTGAGGAAGTCGGGCGCGCGCAGGATCATGTTCTGGAAGTCTTCCAGGGATAGCCGCCCGTCATGGTCCCCATCAGCCTCGTCCAGCACCTTCTCGCACACCAGGCTCACCTCCTCAGCGCTCAGCTCCCCCCGCGTCAGCTTGGTCACCGTCTGCTCCAGGTCCCACATGCAGATGTAGTCATCGTTATTAAAGTCTGTGCAGTAGAATGGATGGGGCTGTGGGTGGGCACACAGCAGAAGGCGGGCTGGCTACACCAGTGTGGGCACATCTTGTCCCCATGTCACAGTGGAGGAAACTGAGACACTGGAGGGAACCCAAGACCTCGTGGGGAAAGCTGGGTCTTAAATCTGCATTGGGCAGGGACAAGTTTATCCATTCATTCACTTAACAAGTATTTATTGAGCACCTACTGTGTATCATGATAACTGTTTTTCATTCATTCATTCACTTAACAAGTATTTATTGAGTGTCTGTTGTATGCCAGGCACTGTGATAAATTGTCGTTCACCCATTCAAAAGTCTTTATTGATCACTTATTATGTACCCGACACCATGCTCACTGGTTTTCGTTTATTCACTCACTCAGTAAGTATTCATTGAGTGCCTACTTTGTGCAAGGCACCATGATAAATTTTCATTTCTCCAAGTACTGAGCACCTACTATGTGCCGATCACCATGATGACTGTTTTTCATTCATTCGTTCACTCAACTTATTGAGTGCCTACTGTGTGCCAGGCACTGTGATACATTTTTATTCACTCATTTAACAGTATTTATTGAGTACCTACTGTACTTATATGCCAGGCACAGGAGACAGATGGTAAACCAAACAGACACTGTTGCTGCCCGGGGTCTCCTCAGAGAGAAAGTTGGTAAGAAGTGAACAGATCAATGAACAAGAAATTAGCAGCATTCCTCCATGCTAGGAGAGAAATAAGATGGGGGTGGCAAGTGACTGGGGCTGGGGGCCACTTTTGACCTCAACTTCAAGGTAAGAAGGAGCTGGAAGAAAGGAGTTCTGGGCAGAGGATACAGTAGAGACAGAGGCCTGGAGGCAGAAAGGGATTGGTGTGTTGGAGAAAGAGCAAGGCGAGTATGGACTGAGAAGGAGATGCAGTTGGGAAGTGTGGAGTGGGGTGGAGGACAGGGCCAAGTTGGGCCTGCAAGGCAACCCCTGGCCCCTGGCCCCAGGCCCAGCCTTGTTCCCGCTCCTCATGCCGTGCTCCTCCACCCCAGCCCTGCACGCACCATAGATTTTAAAAGCGTAGTAGGCTTTGAGGTCACGGGGAGCCATTTCACTCATCACAGAAAACATGTCCAGGAAGTTGTCCAAGGTCATGTGGCCGTCCCCATCTTCAGAGAAGACCTGAGCGATCCTCTGGCGGAATGGGTTGTCCTGGGAACAGCAGGGAGGCCATCCTTGACCAGGGTCTTGGGGGCTCCCCATGGTCTCGCTCTCAGCACCCACCTTCCTGGGAACCTCCAAGTATCCTCCCCACCAAGACTTCCTCTCTCCCATGGTCCCTGGACAGAAGTTCAGAGAACCCCACTCTCTGGTCCTGTGGTCTGGGTGGTGTTACCTCTAGCTACAGAGGCAGCCACATGACCTGTGTGAGCTCAGAGATTTCCATTCACCTGGCAGCCGTGATTGGCTCTGGGATAGGCGTATGATCCAAACTGGCCAGTAAGAGGCTGCCCTGGGACGGTTTCTGAAAAACTGGGATGGTTTCTGAAAAACTGGGATGGAGGAACCTGCTTTATGCTGGTTGTAGAGCCGACAGGAGGAAACATGGGGCCACTGGGGGCTCCCTTCACTACCTCAAATGCCACACACACTGCCTAAGATTGAACCTTCTTCCTGGGAGTAGCTGAGGGATGGAAGGAGATTCCCGAGCACATCCCCAGAGACCTGGGTTTCAGCCAGACCTGAGGCTAGCCCTGCATCTTTTGCTTATACGATCTAATCCATTCTGTTCCTCTTGCATGAGGTTTCTGTCCCTTGTGATAAATACTCTCTATGCATAGTCACTTACTCCACAAGTCCTCTTCAGAGGCACACACCACGTGCTGAACATCCCACTGAGAAGAACTCACACTTAGCAGCTTGTACTCTGAAAAGGGTTAATGTTCCCTGAGTACTTGTCATGCAGCAGGCCCTGTGCTGAGCCCTTTACCCCATAATCTCGTCTCATCCTCCCCACAACCCAGGGTTTGAAGCCTGTCTCTGTCATTTCCTGGCTTTGTGGCCATGAACAATTCTCTCAACCTCTCGGACCTTCAGTTTTCTCATCTGTAAAATGGAAACCATTGCAGTACTCACCCCATAGGAATGCAGCAAAGGACATTGCTAGTATTTCCCCCATGCCTGCCCCATGGCCCAGGCATACCTTCAGCTCAGGCATGCTGCCGATGAGCTCATAGGGCACCTTCACATCAGGGCAGCTGGTGTAGTCGAGGGGGACGAGCTGGGGGGCCAGGTCCTGGTAGCGATAGAAGAGCCTAGGGTAGGGAGGGCAATGCCAGGAAAGGCTGGGAGATGGGAAGGAGGGGACTTGTCCCTCTTCTCTCCCTCTTGCAGCTCTTCACTCCATACTGAAGGCTGTTGGGTCCCCAACAGCCATCAGTCCTGGGCCCAGCCTTCAGGCACACAAAGCAACACACAGGCACCACACACAGGCCACGGTAGGGAGACAGCCCCAGAGCTTGCGGAGACCAAAATGAGCAAGCACGCCAGGGAGGAGGAAGGGCTTTCTGGAGGAGGGGGCGTTGGTGCTGGGCTCTGAAGTGTGACTGGGGGCTCACCAGGTAAAGAGCTTGGCAGAAGGGAGAGTGTTTAAGGCAAGGTCACTTCACAACAAGCATGTAGAGAATCTGAGCCAACCTATGAGTCTCTGGACATCTGAAGGCATGAAAACCATGCCTTCAAAGACCCCCATGCGCACACTCCCCCTCTCCCCTATTATGGAAGGCAGCGTTCCCTCAATGGGGCAGGGCAGAGACAAAGGTCAATATTCAGGTTTTCCAAAAGACTGACTGAAAGGCATTTTGGAAAACACCAAATGCTACACACACTACCTAGACTGGGAGGCCAGCTCTCAACTCTGACGCCCTCACCTGGTGACACCTTACCTCCACTGGGGCAGACTGAGCAAGCAGCCTCGTAGAGACCGTCCTTGATGAGTCAGAGGTCCCCCACCCTGCTAGAGACTGCCTCAGAAGGAGCCAGGAGCCCTTGGGTCATACGATAACTAGGAACTCAAGGAGCGGGTATCTGGAATCCAGTCTTGACCGCTCAGTTTCCTATATGAGGCCCCTCAGGGAATCGTCTGAGTCTGGGCTTCTGTATGACCTTGAGAAAGTCCCTCTTCACCATTGAACCTTGGTTAGTCTGTCTGACAAATAAGAAGCTCGGGACACATGAAATGTCTGCCCCCAAACTCCTTGGGACTTGGCCCATCAGCAGAACTTGGGTCAGCCTCCCTGTCTGAGCCTCAGTTTCCCCATCAGTAATTTGATCATCACGGCCAGTCAGGGTGACCCTGAGAGCTGTCCTCACCCAGACAATGGGGCTCACTGGTGAAAGGCGCGCCCATCAATAATGGATGTCCCGTGCCCACACAATTGGGCCTTTGGCCCCGATCACTCTGCAGGCGAACCCTGACCAGCTTGGGTTTCACAGCTCCAAGTTCCTGGGTCAGGGCTTCTGGACAATGGCTCCACGGGCCACGAGTAAATTGACCAGACGTCCCATTTCAAACGGGATAGAAAAGAGCACTGTCCTGTCTGAATCGGGACGTATGGCCAGCCTACTGACATCTTGAATTTAGCCCCATGGGTCTAGGCTGACCATATGAGTACGTACCATTTGAAATGAGACAGTACCATTGTTTTCTGTCCCATTTAAAATGGTATGTCGGGCCAGTCTAGCCAACAGATGACATGGGATTTCCATCTATACCTGTCTTGCACACACTAGGGACCAAAAGCAGCCTCAGCGCACCTCCCTGCACCCTCGCCTTGATGTCACACCCACAGCCCAGAGCTGCCCCTGGGCTCCCAGCCTCCAGTCTCAGCCTCTTCACACAGGCCTCAGGGCAGGGGTCCTTCTCACATGTTGATGTGCCACCTCTTCCCTGCTCACTGGCTCTCCATGACTCCCTGCCCCCCTTGGGAGAAAGCCACCCTTGTCAGCCTAGGGGCATGACAATATGATGAGATGTGACTTCTCAGCCTCCCCAGCTCTGCCTCCATCCACTGACCACTGGCTTTCTAACTGACCCGGAGCACTGGCCCTTGTCAAATCGCACACATCCTCCAGCACCAGAAAGTTGTTCCAGGGCTTCCTCCCTTCCTCCCCAGACTGACCTCATGATTTCCTTCCTCGTGAAGAAGGTGCAGTCCTGCAGAGAGAGATGTTGGCTTGGCCCAGACCCTGCCCGGTGGTCTCCTTCCTCTCCCTGCCACCCCAAGCTCATCCGTGCCGGTGCCACACACAGGGCTGCACCAGGAAACCTTGCTGACTGCAACCCAGGACTCAGGGATGCTGCCCCTCTTCCTCAGGCCAGGAAACCAAGGCTGCCAAACCCACTGAAGGCCCCAGCCATCACTCCTACCTGATATGCTTCCAGCTGCTCATCAGTGAAGACAGTCTGCTTGTTGCCCATGGTGAGAAGGCTACCGCCAGGAATAGGCTCCCCACTCTCCTCAGGGCCACACGACTGCCAGGCTGCCACGCACCAGTGTCTGCGCAAATCTCCCTGCCCTGGCTGTCACCTGCCCACCCGCCCCATCACCCCCAGCCTGGGTGAGACTCAAGTTACATCCATGCTCTCTGGCCAACAGCCTGGGTATGTCCACGGCCACCAGGGCAAGGAGAAGAACTGTGGGAGGTCACAAAGCCTCAGACCACATCTGTCATCACTGGTGAGCCTGGGGGGGAGGAGGCACCTTCCAGAGACAGGCAGAGTGGTGGAGAGGCTGCAAGCATACCCCAGCTCAAATGCCAGTTCTCAACCTACTAGCTGTGTGGCCTCAGGCAAGTCACCTGACCTCTCTGAGCCTCCTTTTGTAAGATGGAAATTATTTTCCTACCCACTTCATAGAATTGTTCTGAAGATCTAATGAGGTCATTAATGCAACCAAAAAAATAGGACTTATTAATCACTGGGCATAAAGTTTCAATCAAAGAAGATGAATAAGCTGTACAACATTGTACCTATAGTCAACATTAATGTATTATACACTTTAAAATTCCTTAAGAGGATAGATCTCATGTTCAGTGTTCTTACCACAATAAAATGACAAAATATGCAACTATCACATGATCCAGGCAGCACTTGCACTCTTGGGCAGTCCCAGAGAAATGGAACTTTATGTTTACACAGAAACCTGTAATGGATGTCGTATTCATAATAGCCCAAATAAGAAGTGCCATATGTCATATCCCTATAGAACATAAATTATCAACGGAGGCAATGCCCCTATTGGTCCCTGGATCCTGGGTGTGCAGTCAGCAAGGTTTCCTGGTGCAGCCCTGTGTGTGGCATCAGCAGGGACGAGCTTGGGGTGGTGAGGAGAGGAGAGAGGCCACCAGGAAGGGTCTGGGCCAAGCCAATATCTCTCCACAGGACTGCACCTTCTTCACGAGAAAGGGAATCATAAGGTCAGTCTGGGGAGGAAGCCCTGGCACAACTTTCTGGTGCTGGAGGGTGTTTGCAATTCGACAAGGCCCGATGCTTCATGGCAATGAGGGCAATATGATCCCCAAGGGGACAAAAATTAGTTCAGGGTGAGAACACAAAAAATCTTAGACATTTCAGTGGTTTCTGGCCCTTCAAAGCTTTACCCTCCTTGATAAAAATCTTACTTATCAGTATTTAAATTTTTTTCTATTAAGTTAAATTAAAATTAATGGGAAAGCTGGGATGGCTCAGCGGGTAAAGTGCTCGCTTTGAAGCCCCAGGGACCGAGGATCGAATCCCAGCCCCGTCCCATGCTGACCCACATGCTGAACTGGGATGTGCCCCCAGTTCAGTTCTTGCCGGGACCTATGTGGGAGGCTCCCGGCCCAGTTCCTGCCCTGCACAGCCCTGTGCCCGCCTGTGGAGTGAAACTATATGGAAAACTAATGTCAACTATGGAGACTGCTCTGGGCCCTCCCCCTTCTCTCTGTCTGTTTCTATCTGTCAAAAATCAATAAAATAAATCTTAAAAAAAAAAAATTAAGTTAAAGTGTTCTCTTTAGGGGCTAATGCAAAAAGGGTAAGGAATACCCTCTTAAAGGTTTATACAATAATGACACATTTAAAGGGTATCCCAAAATTCACGCAAGAAGTAATTTTTATAGAAAACACAGGTTTATAATTAAAAATTGTAAATTTTCATTGCTCAACAATGAAAATGCATTGTTCTTTCGTGTAGTGCTCCATTTTTAATAACCCTGAACTGTCAGCTGTCACGCTGTCCTTTTGTTGTTGTTGTTGGCAACACTTTACCGCACAAATGACACAAAATTCAAATCTTTCATGAATTTTGGGACACCCTTTACAATGGAGGGCTTCATAGTGTCCTGACAAAAGCAGAAATAGAACACTCAGTATAGGTTGGATTACAGTTTGTGCCTCAGTTTCTCTACCTATAAAATCAGGATGGTTTATGTAGTAGGGTGGCTGTGAGAGTAAGTGAGATGATCCATATAAATTCATATAAAGTATTAGTTATTGTTGTTATCATCATCCATCCCCATTTTATGAGGAAAGGGAAGCTCAAAGACATGAACTCACTTGCTCCAGGGTACACAGCCTTGGACGCTCCAGAGACGAGCTCCACAGTTACTGGGTTGGCCGGGGAAAACAGAGTTTTCCCGTTCCTTATGAGGAGTTGATTCTGTCACGGAAGGCACCACGAGGAAGCTCGCACAGGCTGGCAGTCCCATGGTTCTCTTTTGGCATTCTCATCCGTTTCTGGAAATGTCAAACGGTGAGCCTTTGGCTGAAGAATTGGGCAGTCGCTTGCTGCCCTCTTCAGGTAGGACTGGGAAGTGCAGGCACTGAGTCCTCCTTTGTCCAGCGTCTTCTAGATTTGGGGATGCTTACTTTTTGCTCCCTCCTTTATTCCCTACCTTCATCTCCACCACCAAGTCCCTAGCAAAATTTGGGGAACATTGTAAATTAAATGAGTATTATTCATTGAACACTCAAAATATGGCAATAAAAAAGAACAGGACATCTAAATGCATGCAAAATACTCAAGACGTTAGGTTTTAAGAAACGGGGTTTGTCAAATTGGTTTCATCTGTAGGGACCCAAGAGCGGAGAAACCGGAAGTGGGCGCCAAAGCCGGTAGTGTGGCAGGAGACTGGATGTAAAGGGGACCGTACACCCTGACGCTCCAGGCCCAACCCACAACCCGGAAGTGTGTCCCGAGTCGAGTGCCAAGAACGCATGCGCAACACGTAGCTAGGCCATTCACATAAAAGAAGCCGGAGTTCTGCCGGAAAGACGGTTCTCAAACCGGAAGTGTGTCTATTTACGCACACAGACCTGCTCACAAACCCCATGGCGGCCTACGAGCAGGTCCAAAAGGGACCCTTGAAGCTGAAAGGCGTTGCAGAGGTCGGCGTGACCAAGCTGTGAGTGCCAAGAGCCAGCGGGACGCCATCTTTTACCCCCTTAAACCTCTTTCCGAGACCCCGGGCTCTTGCTCTCTGACCCGTCCTCACCCCATCTCCTCCCGTCTCCCCACCCAGGAAGAAGAAAAAGAAGGACAAAGACAAGGCGAAACTCCTGGAAGCGATGGGGACGAGCAAAAAGAACGAGGAGGAGAAGCGGCGCGGGTTGGACAAGCGGACCCCTGCCCAGGCGGCCTTCGAGAAGATGCAGGAGAAGCGGGTGAGGCGGATGGGGAGGCTGAGGGTGCTGCTTGTCGCGGTGGGTGTTTAGGAAAGGCCCCGAGACTCGAAACTGGGACAGCGCCGGGATACTCGGAGGAGGGAGAGGTCAGAAAAGACCTTAGTTCCGGGGAGAAGATGAGTAAAAGAAGAATTCGTGTCTGGGAGAGCTCCAGAGGGGAAAGTTAGAGATGGCTTTGAAAGGAGCCAGAGCCGGAGACCCGGGCTTGGGATTCCAGCGCTGTCGCTCATTTGCCCTGTGACACTGGGCCAGCAACCCATCGTCTTTCTGTGCCTCAGTTTCCTCATCTGTAGGGGTCAGGATAACACTTTTTCCCTAAGAGGGATGGGAACTTTGTGACGCAGGTAAAACACTTGTCACTAGATCTGCTATAAAGTTACTGCTCTGTTGATGTGCTAACATCAACAGCTATGTTGATACTAAATGGCCATGCTCCCTGGTGTAAGTCCCCACAAGCTCTGTTTCCATGACGACTTTGTTGGCAAATTCAAATATGTTATTTTTGAGGTTCTGTTCAATTACTTCCCTTACTATTAAACAATAGATGTGGGCAGTGGGGGATAGGAGGGGTCAGCGTTAGATACGTTTGGCCTTTGATGCTGGGGACAGGGAATCATAGGTCTAGGTCAGTGATTGTCAACTGGGTGCCGTTTTATCCCCCTACTTCCATTCTCAATAAATCATTTGGCAATGTTTGGGGACATCAACATCCTACAGTGCTGAGGATAGTGCCCCCTACTGGAAAGAATGATCTGAACCAAAATGTCAACGGTCCCCAGGCTGAGACACTCTTTAACCCTGATCTGGGTGATTTGGTCAAATGACATGAAGAAAAGTTTACTCATTGCTCCCAGGCTCCCTCAGTTGTACCAAAAAAAAAAAAGAAAGAAAGAAAAAGTGAGATGCACTGGCTTTGTCAAGACAGACCTGGGTTCTATTCTGTGCTTGTTGGTGTAACTCTGGGCAAGTTGGCTAACCTCTCATACCTGTTTCTTCATCAGTAAGTGGGGCTGAAATGCCTACCTCAGGTTTGTGGTAAGGATTTAACAATGAAGGCACTTAAGTCTCTTTCCTTAGGTTACAGTCAGAGGCAGGGCTGGGATGTTACTCCTGAAGCAGGGATAGAGTGGAGAAGAGGCTATGCATCCTACAAGGCGACTACTAATGTTTTCCCAGAGTCAAGCAGTAATAGTGGATGGTATGGAAGGTATCGGGTTTGGGATAGATTTTGAAGAAAGAACAGTAGAAACAGCCAATGGACTGAGTGCAGGCTGGGAAAGAAAAATAAAGGATGACCAAGATGTTTGGTAGGAGAAGCTGGGTGAATGAAGGTGCTGTTTACTGAGAAAGGAAGGCCTGTGGGTAAAGTAAAGCAGGTTTCTAAAGGGAGGGGTCAAGACATTGGTTTTAGAATGGAGAATTCTTGTGCAGAATTTGACTTCTGAATCTGCAGTTTAGTGGAAAGGTCTGGGCCCCAGATAAACATTGAAGAATTGCTGTGGAACCACTGAGGAGGTACAGTGACAGAGGAGGTCTAAGGTTTGACCTCCAGTGATTAGAGGATGGCAGAGAAGAAATTACAAAAGGACCACAGGAAGAAGGAAAATGAGGAGAGACTGTGAATCCTTAGGAGCCAAGTGGAGAAAGTATTTTGAGGAGGAGAAAGTGATCAACCATGTCATATCCTGCCAAGAAGTCTCATGGAATGAGCACAAAGAGCCCTTTGTTGGTGTTTGGAATGAGGGGGAAGAAAGGCTAATTAAATACAAAATTGTATGTCAACTATAATTAAAAGGTTCCAAGAGAGATTGGGGAAAGGCAAAGGTGGAGACAAAGAATAGAAGTGACACTTGGGAGATTTACTATAAAGAAGAACAGAAAATTGGTCCTGTAGCTAGAGGTGGTGGAAGGTCAAGGGGAAATTTTTGTTACTGGCATCTAAAACTGGAACTCCTGTTACGGGTTTTGTTTGACCCAGGAGAGAGGGGTGAGGCAGGTGAGAGAAGGGAGAAAGTGTGGGCAAAGCTAGCTACAGTTGGGGACAATGCAGATCTGTTTGATTGAGTGCAGGGAGTGTGAAGGTTGGCAGCTCCTGGCTCCTGGGTACAGGGCCCTTGGGGTGTGGCCCTGGCCTGGTAGAAGGGATCGGGGCTTGGTATCTCCAGACCCATCACTTGCTATGCACTCTGATCCTTATTTTTTCTGTGTGTGAAGTGGAGATGGTGATAACACCCAAGACACCCTGTGAGCTTGGTACATGCAGTGGGAAGAGGGAAGGCAGATATCCTCCAAGGGCCTGGCGTTGGTGACAGCTGGTCAAATCAGTACGGCCTCTTATAAGGAGACATGAGCCTCATGTGAGCTCACAGCAGCAGGAAGAGAGGCAGGGATGGATACTTCAGAGGGAGGAACAGCCAGGTGACAGCTGACAGTATTACCTCATGTGTCTGTGGATTGACAGGGCTTAGCTAGGTGGCTCTGCTGCCCTTGCTTGGAGTCTGATGCAGTCAGACAGCAGCTGGGACTGGAGGCCCAGCTGTGCTGGAACATCCAGATGGCTTTGCCATCACATGTCTGATGCCTCAGTGCTCCTTCCATGGTTTCTTTTCCCACATATCATTTCACCTTCCAGGTCTTTTCTTTCCAGTCAGGTCATCAGACTTCCTACGTGATGGCTGGCTTCTGAGAGCACAAAGCAAAAGATGCTGGGTCTTTGTATGGCTTCAGCCCAGCACTGACACTACATTCTATTAAGTAAACTGAGTCATGGGCCAGCCCAGAGTCATTGTGGCAGATGATTGCACAGGCCATGAATAGCAGGCAGTGCAGTTCTTGGCTATACAGGGGTGGAGGTGGGCCACAAAAGTAAGTCAGCCACACTCACCAGCTAGTAAGTGTAGAGCCAGGTGCGGCCTCACGTCTGTCTAGCTCTGTCTCCTTTGCTCTTAATTCTTACCAGCTACAGTTGGGTATTGGGGATGAGGGGTGGGGCAGGTCATGATGGTGCTGGATGCATATTCCAGAATCACTTGTGAAGGTGATCTGGATCTTGCAGCCCTCCTGGCACTATGAACATCAGGATGGATACTGTCATTCAAGCACCTACTATGTATCAGGTCCTTTCCTCATTTTTTTATCCTCCTCAAACCCCATCTGGGACTTTCTGCAAAATGGAATGTCAATTGCCCAAGGAAGCAGGAAGCACTTACACAGCTCCCAACAGAGTCTGCCAAAGTTGGTGCTAGTACATTTCTGCTACTCAGACCAAAGGGCACCTGACCTGGGTTTCTAGTGTGATAAATCCAAATGGCAATATTTCTAAGGATAAATAGCCTATAATTAAAACACTCAGCCTTGTTGTAGCTGAGTGTCCCTGTCAGACCAGCCTGAGTGGAGTTGAGGGACCTGAGATCTCTAGCTGTTCTAGGTGTGAGAGCCAGGCTGGCTGGGGCTCCCATCTTCCATCCTTTGCTGTGTCAAACATGTGACTCACCTGCATTTTTCTCCTCTCTTCAGCAAATGGAAAGGATCCTGAAAAAAGCATCCAAAACCCACAAGCAAAGAGTGGAGGTAAGTCATGTGTCCAGTGCAGGAGCCTGAGCCACGAAGGTTCTGGATGGGCCCAGAGGCTTGGAGCTTGGCAGGAACCATTGGAGTGTCAGCTGGGAAGGGTTTACCCAACCTCCCTGGGGTTACTGAAGGGAAAGGCCTGGGTTCTGGCAGCTATAAGGCTTGGCAGGGTGGCTTTAAGAGGAGGGGGCTCACTGAAGGGAGACAGGATGTGGAGAAATGAGGGTGGTGGTGCCATATATCTGTGCTTGGCTCTGTGCTGATGTGGGCTTTTTCCTTGGCTCGCCTAGGACTTCAATAGACACTTGGATACACTCACAGAGCACTATGACATTCCCAAAGTCAGCTGGACGAAGTAGCCTCCCGCCTGGGCTATGGAGTGGCACCAAGGGGAAACGGAAGGCCAAGTTGGGGTGATGTTTGGTGTCTGGTATATTTTAGAAACATTCTTTTACACAGTGCTTTTCAGAGCAGTGTACCCTCATTCTGGAACTTGATTAAAGTAAGACTGCTTGTTGCTCTATTTTAGTTTCTCAGTAGCATATTGAAGATGAACCTCTGTAGTTTGGACTGGAAATTATTCAGAGTTTATCCAGAGATTAAGGTTATTTCTGTGTAAATGCCATGGAAGAGTGTTTTTATACCCAAATTGCATCTAACTCATTGTGACATCCAGCCAGCTATCTTTGCCTGGATGAAACTGACTTCAGAGGAGAAGGGACTGCAGTGTGCAGACCTGCCTGGGCTGCCCTTACAAGCTCCCTCTAGGTTGGGGCTTATGATGTTCCATCCAGGTCCTGGAGAAGCCACTTGCTGTTTTGTGGCCTTCAGACTGCCACCTGGCCGGGGAGACTAACCACCCAAGGCAAGGATGGAATGAATGCCTTGTCCCTTTCTGTGCTGAGTTGGTGGCCAGCATGCCGCCTGTTCCCTCCCGTGTGTCCCCATTCCAGACATGTCCAGTTTTGCCATGGCAGATGTTGCCAATTGGGCACCGTGTTCTTTGTAATGGAACGCAGACACCGCCTACCTACCTCACTACCCTCAACCCTGGGCTCCAAGCAGCCCTCTGCATTTATTCACATTTGGCACACACATGGAACTTGTTTGGCACTCCTAGCCAAAGGACACCTTTGGGTGATGGGAACAGACAGACATGGGTGCAGTCAAAAGGGAGGACCCAAAGTCTAGTGCTGGAGAGCCAGGATCCTTGAGCACCTGTGTGTCCCCACTGCATGAAGATCAGACTGCATGTGCCACTGGGAGAAATAGTCTCTGTTGACAGATCTAAAAGAACAAAGTCAGAAGAGAAAATCTTAAGTATTGGATTTGAGGCTGTCATGTGAACTGCAGAATAAAACAAAAAGTTATTAAATATAAGTCTTGAGTGTTTTAATTATAGGCTATTTATCCTTAGAAATATTGCCACTTGGATTTATTGCACACAAAGAATGCATACTACAAAATGACTTTTTGTCCTCAATTTATTGGGAGAAAATTAAATGACATGTTTCTGCCTGTGGTTTGAAACCCACCTAAGAGAGAGGTTACATACTCTCATTAGCAGTGGCTCTTTTGGGCAGACTCCCCCATTGCCTGAGGGAAAGTCATATTCAGATCTTTTCTGTTCACGAGCCAGCAGTTGGGGTCTGTGAGCATGATGTGATGCTGTGAAGTCAGCATGGTGGAAGATAAAACAATTCTCCCTGCCTAGCAAACCACTCCAAAACAGTGGTTTAAAAAGCATATGATTTCTGTCATACTATTCTGTGGGTTGGTTTTGCTCAGCCTGGTGGGTCTTCTGCTCCATATGAAGTGTAGTTCACTTGTGTGACTGGGTTGAGTTGCCCAAAGCCAGAAAGTCCAAGATGGCATCTCATCCAGATTTCTCCACACAGGCTATTTCATTGGCCAACACAAGTCCCATCAAACTCTGGGAGGGAATTTCTCAAGGGCATGAACACCAGGAGACATGGTTTAGTGGGGCCATTACTGATATCTACCACAGTGTCTCTCAAAGTCTGCTGTATGTTAAAGCTCTTGGGGAGTAATAAAAACCACTGACTGCCTGGAGTAGGGTTCAGTCATTAGGATTTTGAGAGCTCCCTAAGTGACCTTAATACACAGCAAAGTTTGAGAAATCCTGATCTAATGGTCTTTTCTGAGATGTTGTAGAGGCTAAATCTGTTTTATATATTAAGTATTAATATAAATGCCAAGAATGAAATTCAGATGTGACTCCAATTTCCCCACGAGACAATAAGGTTACAAGTAATTTACATGTGAAGAGTGTTTACTGTGACAGTTTCTTCAATAGACATTTGCCCTTCCAGCCTCTGTGATATTGTATTAAAAACTTAAAGCCGCCCAGAGCAAGCTTGAAAGGAAATACCCCATAATGAGAGGTCTCCTGGCTGGCTTTTCTTTTTGTTTTATACGTTACAACATTTCCTCAGTTTTTCAATGAGAGTTTTTGTTTTGTTTTAATTAAAAAAAAAGACATGTTTTTCTGACATTGCCATAAATTGAGCAAAGTATGAGGCTAGGTAAAATAAGGTTTATTACAATTGTCAAAAAGCCTCTCTTGACGGCTTTGCACAAGAATGCTTCCAGCCCCGGATTTACTTAGCAGTCCGCAAATACTCCAGTGTTTCTAGATTTTCCTGCACTTAAACATCTCTATCCTAAGCAGAGGATATATTGCAAAAGTGATCTTTCAAAACCCCAGATCAAAAGTGAGAGGCAGGCAGCAGGAACAAATTGTTGATAGTGCAGGGCTGTGATTTCTCCGGCCCAAATGTTCATAAAAGCAAATGAGGTGCCATTCAATTGATTAATCAGAGGTCACAATTTGCATTACCCAGCAGTGCCCAGTAATTACAGAAATAAAACGTGATTTTCAGATCATTCTAGGCAATAAACATACACGCTTGTTCACCAACGAGTGTTGACACTGACAAGTGACAGGCAGTGACTGTTGATAAGGCTTGACTGCTATTCAGGATTTTATTTGCCCTCCTTCCAAGTAACCACCACCATACCCCTCCCCATGAACTATCACATTTGGCGACTGCATATTTATTTCCTAGACTCCCTCACCAGAATAGGAATTACACAGGACTGGGCCCTAGGTGGGGGTTTCCAGCTGCCAAGACTAAGTCGCCCAGCAAGGCAGTTACAGGGTGCTATCAGCTCGCTGGAACCCCGACCCTCTGGGTCTTACTTCCGGGATGCTTTAACCCGGAGAGAAAAATGTCACATTGGGTGTACTGCGGCTGCGTATACCCCGTCCTGCGCCTGCGCATTTCTGACAGTTTCTCCTCCGACCGGATATAACGGTCCGAGGGCGGCTTCCCAGACCGGAAGTGGAGGCGAACCGTCGCGGGGCGTGACCGGCCTTCCTCAACGCCTGGTAGTCCCCGCAGTCGCCGCCGCCGCCGCTGCCCTCGCAGCCGAGGCTTCCCACCGCCGCCATGTCCGCCAGTGCCGTCTACGTGTTGGACCTGAAAGGCAAGGTACGGAGGGCTCCTCACCCTCCTCGTCTCCAATCAGCCGGCGGGGACCTCGCCCCTGGGGACCCACCCTGTTGCTAGGCAGCCGGCCAATGGGACCCAGCCTGGTCCTAAGCAAAGAGGCCGCTAGATCTCACCTAAGGGTTCCACTCTGTTGCTAGGTTACCAGGCAGCAACCGCTGGTATGCGAGCCCCGCCGTGACCGGCTGTACGACCCCGCTCCCACTGTGGGCAGGAGCCTCAAGCCTCCTTGGGGGCCGCGGAGACGGCGGGCCGCAGGCAGTTTTGAAGCCTTTGGAAGCCCGACCTGGACCTGAGCGGCTGGCTGGCTGCACGACCCTTGGCCAGACATGACAAGGCGTGTTGGGGCCAGTTTGCCCTCGGGGCAGTTCTGTCCTCTCGGGGCGCAGCAGCTTCTGTTTATCTGGCTATTTCTCTGTGCTGGTCTGTATGAATTTATTAATGTTCGTTGTGACATTAAGTTACAAGGGTTAGGTGAGATGGGTGGTGGGAGAGCCATTTTACAGGAGGGAGAAACTGAGAGAGGCATGGAGAGATTCCATAACCTGCCAAAGTCACTCCTGTCACAGAGATGTGGCAGGTTTAGGAGTCAAACCCAAAATCATTTGTTCATTCAGCTGTTAATTTGAGGAGCACCTCCTAGGTGCCAGGCAGGGTGCTAAGCCTTGGCTGTCTTGAGTAAACAAAATCAGAGTCAGGTGCTGTCCTGGAGCTCACAGTCTGGTGAGGGAGAGAGGGACACTGAACTCAAAAAGCACAAATAAATGTAAATTGCAATGGTTTCCCAGTGAGGATATATAAGGAGAGTCGGTCTCAGTTGGTGGTCAGGGAGGGCTTCCTGGAGGTGGTGGCAAATTGGGCTGAGATATGCAGGAGAAGTTGTACATAACCAGGGCTCTCGAAGCCTTTCAGAAGTGGCTGCTTCCTTCCCTGAATAGAAGGCAAGTAAGTGTCTGGCCTCTTAAATCTGGGAGCAATGAGAACAGGTCCAACAACATTAAACTTTAAATTTCACATCAGTGAGAGAACCATGGGTGTCGTGTGGAGGTGGCAGGCAGGAGTTAGCTCAGAAGGAGAAAAGAATGAAGTTGAAGTGGCTCCCCCTTCCTGCCACACTCCCCACCCCCAGCACTTTCCCAGAGTCCCTTGAGTGGGTTGCCTGCCTTGGATGCCTCCCAGAGTCAACAGCCAGTGAGTCCCTAGTGCTGGGCTTCCTTCCCTGGCCTTAGAGGCAAGGAACACACACAGGGTGCTCCAGGGGCTAAGTGGATGCAGTGTTTCTTGAGTCCTAGTAGCACATATTCTTGCTTCCACTCTGACCACTGTGTCCTCAGAGGTCCCAAAAGCTGCCCATTGCAGCTCACTTGTTCCTTCAGCAAACATTTCAGCACCACCCAGCATGCACCAAGCCTTATGCTGACCATCTCACTGTGAAGGGAGTTAGGGCTGAGGTCAAACTCATCTCTGCTGCTCAGTGGGGTGATCTTGGGCAAGTGCCTTCCACAGTCTATGCTAGTTCCCATGGGCCTAGAAGTCTGGCAGGAAAGACACATGGATCCAGATGTTTGGATTCAATTAGCCATAAGGGTATGAGTGGGCAAGGCTCCAGGTAATGTAATTACCCAATCTCAGTTTTGGCTAGAGAGGTGATTATAAAATGCTTCTTGGAAGAGCTGGAAAGGTAACCAAGTGGCAGTCAGGTGGACTAGGATACGTTGCCATGAGCCCAAGGGGTGAGGAGCAGCTGAAAGTCCTGGGTGACACTGGAGTCTGGAGGGTGGCACCAGGAGGCTGTGTGTTGAGGATGTCCAGACAGGAGAGAGGGCCAGAGGGGACCATTTTGATCCCAGGGAAGAGGAGCCACTACAAGGAGGTTGTAGCCTAGGAGAAGCATGGTCAGTCCTGCCTTATGGGAAGCTCCTGAGGCAGCCATGGGCTTCCCTCTCATCCTCAGCAGCCATCATGTCATTTATTATTCCAGTCCCCACAGACCTTGTGTTCTGAAAGTTTGCCTCCCGTGTAGACTGCATTTAATCCAAAATCAGGTCATGGCACATGAAGAAATATATGACCATAGGTCACTCTGCCAGCCAGAGCCTCTGATTGCCAAGGAAACCAGTGTGGTCACACTTAGCTGATAGAAAGCACTCCACTATGCTTCTCTCCCGTTTCGTGCTTCTCTGCAGCTTCTGGCACCACTACCACGCTCCTCAGTGGCCTGCCGCTGGCTGCCAGGTCTCCGCACTCTGTTTGCCTCCTGTCTCTCTCAGTGGCTGCAGGGCCCACTTCTCCTGCCCTCCCCTTAGATGTTGGTCCTTAAGAGCCTAGGCGTGCCTCCCATGCTGTCTTTCCTTTGGGCTGGCTTTGATTCAAGTCATTGTGTCAGTGACTCTCAAATTTGTACCACAGTTCAGAGCATTTATGTGGATACCCATTGGCCTCTCTGGGATATAGTGGAGATCCTACAACCACAATAAACTTGGCATTTCCTAAAATGAACTCCTGCCACCATCACTCACCCTCCAGACCTGCTCTCTCTTTATCTCAGTGAGTGACACCACCACTCATGGGACTGCCCACATTGGAGACCTGGACATTATCCTGGCCTCCTTTTTCTCATATTTTTATCCACATTTACTGTACAGACATTTACTAGGCAGCTACCATGGGTACCAGACTCTGTTCTGGGTGGTAGAATATAGATGTAAATGAGATGGAAGTGGTCACTGTTCTCAGGGAGTGTTAAATTGTGGTAGAAGTAACAGGAGACAAATGAGGATACAAATAAATGTATAATGCAGCCATGATGTGGGCAGTGAAGTTTAAGTTGGGTTGGGAATAGATCTCAGGTAGAGCATACTAGAAAGATTTCTTGGAAGAGGTGCCATCTGAGCTGAGGTTTGAGAAGTGAGAAGAGCTGGGCCCAGGTATTCTGTACAAAGGGAACTGCATGTGCAAAGGCCCTGAGGCTGGAGCAGATGTGGATTGCTCAGACCAGCAAAAGAACCAGGATGGCTAGAGTGGGGTGAGCCAGGGGAGCATGGATGGACAGAGAGGCATTGGAGGGGCTGTGAGGAGCCAGATGGCCATGCGGACAGACTTGCAGTTTGTTCTGTGTGAGGGGAGACTGGGGTGGACAGCAGTATCAGGGATGAGGCCAGATTTGGCCTCTGTTTAAGAAGACCCTTCTAGCTCTTTGTGGGGAAGTAATTGTGGGTCAGGAGCAACAGCAGGGATAGCAGATTGTCACTTCAACATTGCCTGCTTCCTCCAGGTCTCTTGTGTTTGTCCTCTCATCTGGGACCCAGCTCCAAGGCTATCCTCAGTCTGCCTCACCAGTGCTCCCAGATTCCCCTGTGAGCAATGTCCCCAACCCCATGCTGGTCCCTCTGCCTATATCCTGTCTGTCCCCTCTGGTCTCAGTTTGAAGGTCATGCCCTCAGGGAGACCCCCAAGCAAGTATCCCAGTGTAATGATCCTATTTGTCTTGGTCACCTGTGTGTCCCCAGGCCCAGCACAGTGCTACTATAGAGGGACACACAATGCATGCTTGTTGAGTGAGTGGACTCTGTGCAGCCCTGCTTCAAGAGAGTGAACACATAAATTGCTCCCTATTCTTTGAGCACTCTAGGGGCCTGGGGACTCCATGTCAGTGGCAGCCCCCAAAAGTAGATACCTGGGAAAGACGATGGGCCTTGGAAAGCCCAGAAAAAATAATGCGCTTAGCAAGCAGAAGTAGTCTTATAGTGAGTGAGAAGTGGGGCTAGAATATTTTTATTTTTATTTTTTGTATTTGACAGAGAGAGAGAAGTGGGAGGGCCAGAGAAGTCTCCATAGTTTTCTACATAGTTTTATTCCATGGGTGGATGCAGGTCTGCACAAGGTAGGAACCAGACAGTGGCTCAGGTCTGCATAGGACAGGAACCAGCCAGGGGCCTCCTACGTGGGAGGCATGACCCCACAAACCTTGGGCCTCCCATATGGAAAGCATGCCCAGGGCAGGAGCCAAACTGGGGGCCTCCCACATAGGAAGCTCACCCTGGTGAGAACCGAACTGGAGGCACATCCAGTTCAGCATATGGGTCTGCACAGGCCAGGGCTGGGATTCGATCCTCAGACCCCGGGGCTGCAAGATGAGTGCTCAACCCTCTGAGCCATCCCTGCATCCCCATGAAGTGGGGCTAGAATCTTGACTCACCTTTGCTCACTGTGTGACCTCAGGCAGGTGGCTCCACCTCTCTGGACGTCACTGTCCATCTCTGTAAAAATAACAATTCTACCTCATGGCTAGGGCATGTATGAGACAATATTTACTCTTGGCAAGGAATATGTGAGAGCGTACATGTGAGTCCCTCACCCAGGGCCTGGTTCAGGTGCCCATGGGCTCACCTCCTGGGTCCCTGAGAGGCCTGAGCCTCAGCAGGAACAGGGCCCAGGGTCCTTGTCCTCAGGCTACAAAAGAGAAACTAGGAAAGAAAGGTGTTCCCTCTCCCTTCCCACTCTCTGCCAGCTAGAAACAATAAAGACAATGCTGTATTTTATGAAACTGCAGGTTCTGAGAAGGTTGGTTCCCAGGTTGGGCAGCTCAGTGATTGATGATCTGAGTCCTGCAGCTGGCTGTCCTCATGGGCCCACGGGAGCAGCAGCAACTCTAGGTGGCATCTGCAAATAGAGCCCTGCTTAGGTTGGCAGAGCCTCAACCTCCTTTTTATTCCTTTAGGGACATGTAACTTCCATGTAACAAACTGGCTTACTTAAAGCATAAAGATGGACAAGTTAGTTATTGTATATACCCAGGAAGCCATAAGCACTTATTCTGTCCCCCTTCTAAAGTTTCCTCGTACCGGTACCCCTTGTGTTCAGCCCATCCCCAGGCAGCCACTGATGTTGTCTGTCACGATTTCCCAGGATCTTATAAAAGTGGAATCATGCAGGATATGCTGTCCATTGTCTGGTTTCTTTCACATGGTCCAGTCATCCTGAGATTCCCTCATTCTGTTGCGTGTGACAGTGGTCACTCCTTTTCATGGTTGAGCAGTGTCCCCTGCTGTGGATGGACATGGTGTATGTCTCTGTTCACCTGTTGAAGGACATTAGCATTCTCTCCAGCCTGGGTTCATTAAAATCAAGTATGTGAATGTTTCACATCGGAGTGTTTGAATGGACGTATGGTTTCATTTCTTTTGGGTTATGGTTTCATTTCATTTCTCTAAGAGAGAAATGTCTGAATCATAAGCTGGTTTAGCTTTATGAGAACCTGCCAAACTTTACCAAAGTTTACCATTCTGCATTCCCATCATCATTGAACAGGGGTACCAGATGCTGCGGATCCAAACCCACAGGTTATGAAAGAGAGAGACCAGGTGTAGGGCTTCTCCTCTTCAGGCCACAGTGGGGTTCTAGCAGATGTGAACACACAGCAGCATCCCCTGAACAGGTGCCCTGACACAGGCAGAAGAGCAGGGTGAGATAGCATAGGAAAGTCTCCGAGAAGGTCTGCAGTGAGAACCTACGGGACATTGAACCTGGTGTCTCCCACACAATTCAGTTCTGGACCTTTGTCCTACATCCCTTTCATCCTCCCCTGCAAAGAACCCTGCTGGCCACTATAGAAGTTCACTTGGGAAGTACTTCTTGAGGCATTCCCTGTGGGGAGAGTAATCAGATGGCCTTGTATCTACACCCTTTGATGGACAGGGGCATGATTGGGGTCTCTGAGGGAGGGAAGCTGATGTCTCACCCCCCACCCCAGGCACTGAAAACGAGAGCTTCTTCCTTCCACCCCCACCCAGGTGCTCATCTGCCGGAACTACCGAGGCGACGTGGATATGTCGGAAGTAGAGCACTTCATGCCCATCCTGATGGAAAAAGAGGAGGAAGGGATGCTGTCACCCATCCTGGCTCATGGTGGTGTTCGCTTCATGTGGATCAAGCACAACAACCTATATCGTATCCCCAGGGGACTCCAGTGTGGGCATGTATGTGTGCATATGTGTGTGCACACATGCAACCGAGAGCTGCCAGCACCTGCCCTGACCCTGCCTAGAGCTGGCTCAGGTGCAGCAGGGCCATGAGGCCCAGCCCGGTCCTCCTAGAGCTCCCTGCTACCTGAGGAGATGGGCAGAGAACACATGGTAACAAGGGTGATAGGTGTTAGGAGAGGAGGGGATACGATGGGAACCTCATCTCATCTGAAGATTCAGAAAGGCTTCCCTGAGGAGGTGACATCCTGGAGGAAACCTGCATCTGCCAGCCAGAGGAGCGGGTGGGCCCAAGGAGCGCTAGGCCTGGGCAAAGGCTCTGGAGGGAAAGTGGGGCTCATTCCAGAAGCTGCAGTGGTGGTGGCTGGTCCGTGAAGTGATGTGTGGTGGGAGAGAATCTCTAGTGGCCAGCAAGGTGCTCACTGCAGGGTCTTGTAAGACGTCACCTTAAATGTGATGGGAAGTGAACAGTTGGATGGGGCTCGGAGGGTCTGGGCCTGAGGCCTGCAAGATGGTGGCCCAAGCCTCTGAATGCTCCTTAACTGTGGCCGCCATGCAGTGGTCGCCACCTCCAAGAAGAACGCGTGCGTGTCATTGGTGTTCTCCTTCCTCTATAAGGTGGTACAGGTGAGTCAAGCCACAGGGGCCCCAGAGGGGTGTTGGTCACCCTGACTGCTCTATGCCCCCATCCCTGCCACCCAAGGGCTACAGCATTCCCAGGGGATTCTGGGGCTGAAACCCTAGGAACTGGGATTGGAGAGCTCCAGCGCCCTGTGTGTGGGATCCTATGACCTTAGTTGCCCACCATCCCCTGCCCTGGTGAGGAAAGAAGCATGAACAGGATAAGGTGGGGCTCAGAGCAGGGATATCTCCCAACTCCAGGAGGGGGCAGCTGGCTGTGGAGGGGTGGAGCCTGGCTACCTGAGAGTCAGGAGTTGGGGAGGTGAGGTAAGTAGGAGGAGGGAAGATCCAAGCTCTGCTCAGAATCTCCTGGGGGTCAGGGGCTCTCGAGGCAGAGGCCCACCATAGAGTTCACACTTATCAGGCCCAGGCTGACAGCAAGGTGGTGAGGCAGAGAGAGCAGCACATGCAAATGCCCTGGGCAGGAGTGCACATGGTACAGCCAGGGAACATCAAGCAGGCCAGTGTGCCCAGGATAGAGGGAATGAGGGACAGTGTGGGGCTGAGGTCAGTAAGGTGGCAGGGCTGGACCAGGGGGAGGGGGAGGGGGAGGCATTCAAGGCCTAGGGGGGAGTTTAGATTTTATTCCAAGTATAATGAGAGATGGTAAAGGGCTTTAAATGGGAGACTGCCAACACATGATCTGAGTTACAATAATCTCTGGCTGCCAAGTAGAGAAAGAATGTGCGGGCAGCAGAGAGGCCAGTCAGGCTGCTAAAGCTTCCAGAAGAGAAATCGAGGAGCCTGGCCAAAGTGGGGGCTGTGGGGTTGACGAAAGCAGAGTACTGGACCCAGGAGACCCAGGATGGGCCCACAAAAAGTTTTAATCTCAAGAGTAATTGTGCTGAACCTTGGGGAACAGGGGCTGGTCTGGCCATGAAAGTGTTGGGAAAGGAGAGCAGCAGGTGGGCCTTCCTGGGAGCGAGGAAGGGGAAAGGAGGTGCTTTTCCCTGAAGTGTCTGACATTCCTCTGCTTTGGTGAACTTCCTTTGGTGGTAGAGCTAATGAAATGTTTCTCCCTTGGCATCCCATTTTTGAGCCTCTTAATTTTCTGTTAAAATAGGGAAGATGCATCTGACTGCACAGCCTATATAGACTGGCAGCTCAAGGATGCTAGAGAGTCCAGAAGCTCTTATTCTGTCCCCTTTGGCTCTTGTCCCTCACCTGAGTTACCACTGTGCTCAGGCCAAGGGTGACCAATACAGTGAGGATTAAAGAGAAGCTAGGAAGGGACCCCAGGCCTGGGAGTATCTGTCAGGGAGGGGAGGAGAGCTGGTCGCAGGTGATGTGGGACTTCGGACCAGGCCTCAGAGGACACCTGCATGGCCTCCAGCCTGGTTCCCACTTTTCAGGCAGCTACATAGCTGCCCGCATTTCCTGAGTCAAAAGCCTTGTTTGTAGCGGTTGCCAAGCCTGGAAAATGGGCAAATGCATCTTGTGGGCAAAAGGGCTGTTGTCTCTGAGCTTCAGGGCATGAAGGGCAAATGGATTTTTTTTTTTTTTTTTTTGTCAGAGACAGACCAAGACAGAGAGAAGGGGGAGGGCCCAGAGCAGACTCCATAGTAGTGCGTCATCAGTTTTCGACATGGGTTTCCTTCCACATAGGTGGTCCGGGGCCGTGCAGGGCGGGAATGGGCTGGGGGCCTCCTGCATGGGAGGCATGCCCCCTTGAGCAGGGGACCCAACCAGGGGCCTCCCACATGGGAAGCTTGACCCAGCGAGAACTGAACTGGGGCCACACCCCAGTTCAGCATATGGGTCCACACGGGCTGGGGCCAGGACTTGGTCCTCGGTCCCTGGGGCTGCAAAGTGAGCGCTTAACCCAATGAGCCATCCCAGCTTCCCCACAAATGGATTTTCCTTCCCCCATCCTTCCTCTCACCCATGTGCCTGCCCCCACTGCCAACATCACAGGTATTTTCAGAGTACTTCAAGGAACTGGAGGAGGAGAGCATCCGCGACAACTTTGTCATCATCTATGAGCTGCTGGATGAACTCATGGACTTCGGCTACCCCCAGACCACAGACAGCAAGATTCTACAGGAGTGAGTGGGCAGGGTAGGAGGTCTGGGGGGATCATAGCAGTGGGCAATTTGGGATTCTTCTCCACATAGCATCCCTGCATACCATGAGAGCTTTCCTATTACAAGGTCTTTATTTTCCATCCAGGAAGGTGCACTAAATGCCTGGTTGTTAGTGAATCACCTGCCTTTGTTTTTACTGTCACAAAGAAGGCTGTGATAAAAAAATCTTTCTCTGAAATCCTGCCCTTCAAATAATAGCCACCATGGATTAACCACTTCTTGTGAACTGGGCCCTGTGTGAGCACTTTACATTCACTTGATTCACAGTCTGAGGTGCTATCTCCCATTGTACAGGGACTGTCCTTGTACAGGGAGCAAAGGGACTGTCCAAGAAACCATGTAACTTGCCCACATCTCGTGCCTGTTGCTCCCCAAGTGGGAGTCACCAAGTTAACTTTCCCAGGGAGTCAGTCCCCTCTGCATGCCTACACTAGTTTTCCTCACTACCATATGACCCCCCAAATGAATGCTCTATCCTCGTTGTAACGAGTTTGTTGGGTTTTTTGGAAATCGTAAAATATTTTCCAAACAGCCCCAGGTGAAATCAGAGCCTGCCTTTTCTGGAGCCTGCTACACTGAGGGGCTGTTGTCAAGCGTGTCAGTGTCTGAGTGCCTTACCTCTGAGCTTGGTCCCACAGGTACATCACTCAGGAAGGCCACAAGCTAGAAACAGGGGCCCCACGGCCCCCAGCCACCGTCACCAACGCAGTGTCTTGGCGGTCAGAGGGCATCAAGTACCGGAAAAATGAGGTGTTTTTGGATGTCATTGAGTCAGTCAACCTCTTGGTAGGTTTCCTTTCTTTTCTTTTAAAAAAATTTTGTCTTCATGATTGTTATAAAAGCAAGTAGACTTTTAAAACTACTGTAGCAAAGCCCTGAGAAATAATTAGGTTCCATGTGATACCACATCAACAGGATGCAGTTTGGACCACTTGTTTCAACGTGAGCTTGTTTTCTTCTTTATTAGCTTTTGTTCTTTTTTAGAATCAACACATGCATGTGGTTAAAAAAAACAAAACAAAAGCTGTGTATAAAGTTAGAAAGTGAAGTGCTCTGTGATCAGAAAGACCACCTCACTTAAGAATTTATTCTCATTCTTTGGGACCTAATTCTATAGATATACAAACATGTTGTTTTCCTACAAAACTGAGAGCATAGGATGTGGTTCTCCTGCAACGTGGCTTTGTTTTTGTTTTGGGGCATTTTTGTTATTTTGCTGTTACTTATCTTTGTTTTTCTCTTTACTTTTATTTTTTAAATTATCATGACATAAAACTGATCTATGAATTTTAGACTTTGTACAGATTTGTGTACCCATCATCATTGTCAGGATATTGAAAAGCTTCATAACTTCAAAGACCTCCCTCAGGCTGGGATTTTTTTTTTTTTTTTTTTAATATTATTATATTTTATTGTTAAATTTAGTGGGGTGACATTGGTTGGTAACAATTAGATACTTCCTTGATGTACAACTCCACATCACATCACCCATGCATCGCATTATGTGCCCAGCTCCCAGAATCAGGTCCCCCTCCACCACCATATATCTGGTGCCCACTCCCACCTCCCCCCACAACTCTCCCTCCCCCCTCCTCCCTCCTCTCCAGGTAAACACCAAACCATTGAGTGTGTTCATAATGCTGGTGCCCTCTCCCACCTTCCCTCCCTCTC
>PVKE010003775.1:0-69501 GCA_004027555.1 Craseonycteris thonglongyai
AGCCGTGCCCACCGGGATGTGTCAAAAGCACAGCTGTTTTCCCCCAGCCTGAGTTCACCCGTCTGCGATGCGTGTGTGTGTGTGTGTGTGTGTGTGTGTGTGTGTGTGTGTGTGTGTGTGTGTGTGGACTGGCGGCAGGGAGAGAGGGCATGCTCTGGACACTCCTCCCTGTGCTGTCCCCAAGTGTCCCCGTCATCCTAGGGAGCAGGGAGCAGCTCAAGGCCACTGTCCCCCTGAGCCCACCCCTGGCCCGGCAGGCCAGTGTGGAACAGCCCCCAGAACGAGCCGTCCCTGCCGTGGGGACCTCGTCACCCCTTGGGAAATAAGACCCAGCTCTGTGCCGCATGGGGACAGGGGCGACGCCGTCACTGCCAAAGCTGGTTCTGAAAACCTGGGCCACGTGGTTTTCCGGCATGGCCACGCAGCTCGGTGCTTTTCTCTCCAGCGATGTCCCTGGTCGCCTCTGGTGGTCAGAGAGCTAGCTGCTCATTTCCGTGGTCCATGCCTGGATGAGACGTGTGGGTCTCACAGCCTGGCAGGCTCTCCCTTCCTAACACTCTTCCGGAAAGCCTTGGCACCCGGTGGGGGGTGGGCGGTCCCAGAACTGGATCGCCCCTCCCCCACCCCACCCTCTGCCTGCATTCTTTAACTTCTGAGCCTTATGATGTCGGCTTTTCACAAGCCGTCATACACTTAGGACCAGTGGGTTTTTCTGTGTGTGTGTGTGTGTGTGTGTGTGTGTTTTATTGTTGAATGTATTGGGGTGACACTGGTTGGTAACAATGGCATAGGTTCCAGGTGTACAATTCTACGTGACATCGTCTATGCATTGCACTATGTGCTCACCGCCCAGATGCAGCTCTCTGTCCATCCCCATGTGTTTCATGTCCCCTCCCTCCTCCCCCAACCTACTCTCCCACCCTCCTCCCCCCTTACCCTCAGGTAACCACTGAACTAATGACTGTGGGTTTTCTTGTGGCCACAATAACTTTAAAAGCACCCCTGTCAGTAGCTCAGACTTGATTTCACAGCTTGGAGTCCTGTCTACTTACCTGACAATCTTTTTAAAGATTTATTTTTATTGGTTTTTGACAGAGAGAGAGAGAGAGAGACAGAGAGAAGGGGGAGGGCCCAGAGCAGTCTCCATAGCTGACAGCATTAGTTTTCCATACAGTTTCACTCCACAGGTGGGCACGGGGCTGCACAGGGTAGGAACTGGGCCGGGAACCTCCCGCATAGGTCCCGGCAAGAACGGAACTGGGGGCACACCCCAGTTCAGCATATGGGTCCACCTGGGCCTGAGCCGGGATTCGATCCTCTGGCTCTGGGGCTGCAAAGCGAGCGCTTAACCCGCTGAGCCATCCCGGCTTCCCCACCTGCCAATCTTTCTGTAATGTTTTTGTTTTTATAAGACTGTCCTGTCTGAACCGATCATGACCCAGGTTAACGGGGACCGCTTCCATAAAACCCAGCGCAGCCAATTCACGGTGTCCCTGCCACCTGCAACCCGGCCCAGGTTAATCCAAGAACGAGCCGGTCCGGTGGCTGCCACAAGCTCACCTGACAGGGCTGCTTGGAGGCACCTGTGATCCCTATGATCCCATTTCAGAGACAAGACCCAGAGAGGCTAAGTAACCTGCCCAGGGTCACCCAGCAAGAGATGCCTCCCAGTTCCCCACGAGGGACTGCCCCGATTTTCACCTTTCTCTCCCTTTCCCATCCCAGAAAAGCGACCAAAAGAGACCACGGGTCCTACCAACTTGGAGTCACCTGGCCCTGGAGAGCTTCCGGCCAGATGGGCAATATCAGGGTTCCCTGGGAAAAGAAAATTTCCACCTACGTTCGTGGGTGGCAATTGGACAGGGTGCTGGGGGCCCCCTGGGCCGGCTCGGCCCCTGAGCAGAGGGTGTGATGTCCCCCCACACCCAGCCCAGCCCCGTCTTCTTCTGGCTGTGGACAGTTCAGAGAGGGGGCGCAGGTGGGGGCGTCCCTTCCTTTGCAAACCCTCACCTCACTGCACACCCCCCTAGAACAGGAATCCTGCCCTGGGCTAGGCGTCCCCATGGCCACTTCCTGCGTGCACAGATGACGGGTGGCTGAACCGGGCCGCCTGTCGGAGGGACAAAGGCGTCCTCCAAAGCCCGGGCTGGAGATGGCGCAGGGGCCTCGCCCTTGGGGAGCTGCAGGTGCACACCCCGGGACTCCCACCCTCACCGCCCGCCCGGCCTCCGCTGTGCGCCCTGTGCCGGGTCTGCGCGCGGCGGGCGCGACCCTGCCGGGTTCGCCGTCACTCTTTCCACTCCTGGCTGTGAACCCCAAAAGGAGGAGCGCACAGCACCCCTTTTTCTCTGTCGGTGGAGGAAGCCCGGCCCCTCTCCAACTACCCTCCCCAGAGCTGCCCAGGAGCACGCAGACCCACAGCGCCCCATCCCTCAGCGGAGCCCCCCATGGAAAGCCCACTGCTAATGGGGGCTCCTTCCATAACCTTCCATCTGCCCCCGGCCTGCCTTCTTCATGGGGACGCACGTCCACACTCTGTCCGACCCCCCGCTTTAAAAGTTGTGACATCAAAGTGTCCTTGACGTTGCAGGACAGTTCGCATATTGTCCCATTTCCGCGCTTGGCCCTGAGGCTACGCAGCCGTGGCGCTGGCTGCTGTAGTGTTTACCCCGAGACAACTCATGGTGTCAGATCCTAGAAAAAGTTAACTTTCCAAAGCATGACAGAAAAAGTGATTAAATAGCAATTGTACAGTAGGAGGAGAGCCAAGTTCTGTTTAGAAATCACTCCAAGAACACTTTTGGGGTTTTATTTTCACATTGGAAACCTGTCAGGGGGAAGCCGGGATGGCTCAGCAGGTTGAGCACTCACTTTGCAGCCCCAGGGCCTGAGGATCGAGTCCCGGCCACAGCCTGTGTGCTGAACTGGGGTGTGCTTCCCATGTGGGAGGCCCCCATTTCAGTTCTCACCTCCCAGTTCAGCCCCTAGCTCAAGGGGGGTGTGCTTCCCATGCGGGAGGCCCCCCAGTTCAGTCCTTACCCCCAGGTTCGGCCCTGGGAGTGAGCTTCCCATGCGGAGGGCCCTAGTTTGGTTCCTGCCCTGCGAGACCCCCGGCCCACCTGTGTGGAACAAAACCATGTGGAAAACTGATGATGTACAACTATGGAGACTGCTCTGGGCCCTCCCCCTTCTCTCTGTCCCTTTTTGTGTCTCTCTGTCTCTGTCTCTCTGTCAAAAACAATACATCTTTAAAAACTGAAAAAATACACCCCATTAGACTGGCTTATAGCCTTCAAGACCATGTTGATGGAGCATCCAATGAACGCAGCTGTGGGCTGCACTTTTTTTTTGTTTCCTAAATGGGAAATGGGTTCAATGTAGCATCTTGCGGTTGGAAGAGACACAGGACTGGGAGGTCTGGAGAGCAATGTTCTAGGACCATGCTCTCCTCTGTCCCCCCCACCCCCACCCGGTGCACCCCCGTCCTTACCCACCCAGCAGGTAAAAGGAAAGCTGTGTCTAAGCATGACCCGTTATCATTACAGACTCTGGAGACCATGGACACAGGGAAGCCGTTCCTTCACGCGTTCTTCATCGACCTGGAGGGTTGCATCAAAACCCTCCGCTACTTCGCAGGCTGGGCGGACAAGATTCAGGGCAGGACCATCCCCACAGGTGAGCGAGCTCAGGGGAACTCAGCCTCCAAAGATGGGTTCTCTTAGGGCAGGGGGCGCCAATCCCCAGGCCACAGACCATAGCACCAATACTGTGGACACCGAACTAGGAATTCAGGTGAACAAAGACTAAGAGCCTTCAAAGCTCCAAGCAAATAAGTATTTCATTCCTGCCCCTCCCGCTCATCTATGGAAAACATTCTCTTCCATGAAACCGGTCCCTGGTGCCCAGAAGGTTAGGGACCTAAGTTTTACTGGGCTGTGTCTTCCTGCCCTCCAGGGGGCTTCCTCAGAGCGTCCCTAGTCTTCTCCCCCAGGGCATCCACCCTGATCCCCCAAAGGAAATGACATCGCGACGATCTTTCCCCGAGTGCCTTTTACTTTTGAAATGGAGTTTAAAACCGCTGCTTTTGTGTCTGACCCCGCTGTGGGCTTCTGGGTTCTTCTGACTTGTCCTTTGACTCTTTAAAACCTTGAACCTGGATTAACGCCCCTGTCTCTCTCTCCTCCGTGTGACGCCCCTCCCCCTTCCAGACGACAACGTGGTGTGTTTCACCCGGCACGAGCCCGTCGGCGTGTGTGGGGCCATCACTCCCGTGAGTACACGGTTTTTCTAGAAAGTTCGATGTAGCACTGTCACCGTTACCAACACACTCTCCTGGGACCCTGGGAACCAACTCCTGGGGTGTTTCCATTTCATCGCCCCAACATGAACAGAACATTCGCTCTGTGCCAAGTGGCCTTGCCCCTGGGCAGCCACCTCTGGCCCACCCCGCAGGGAGGGGCTTGCGGATGAACTCTGCTGGCCGCACACTCCTATGTTACCCCTTAAACCCCAAATCTAGACCATGCACCGCACGTGTCCTCCACAGAGGCAGCCAGGGCAAGGTGGCAGGGGCCCCAGCTCTGTGGTCTCTTTTGCAGTGGAACTTCCCTCTGCTGATGCTGGTGTGGAAGCTGGCGCCGGCCCTGTGCTGCGGAAACACGCTGGTGGTAAAGCCCGCGGAACAGGCGCCCCTGACCGCCCTGCACCTGGGTTCTCTGATCAAAGAGGTAAGGCATCCGGGGAGAAAACGGTCCGCGCTTGCGGTAACGGCCCCGCTCCCAGGAACGAGGCCGCCGTCACAGGGCAGAGCTGCCCCGTGCATGACTGTGCCCCCCGCCATGGCTGAGTGTGAAAGGGGTGACTCCTGTGTTCCCCCTTAGCACGTGTGTCTCCTGCCCCCCCCCCCCCAAACCTCCGTGGCTCTCCGCGTGGCCACCAGCCCACCCTTTGGGACCCAGCATTTTCTCTAGAGAAGTTGCAGGCGCGCCACTTGGGAGGGGTAGTTAGCAGGTCTGTGGATCTTGCTGTCTGAAGTGGCCCGTGTTTCTCTTGGGACGGTGATGGGCAGCATCCGCTGACAGGACTGTCACCCAGCCTGAGCCACCAGTGATGTGCTCTTGGGCTGGCAATCGTCCCCTCCCCCACTTCCCCCCCCCCCCGGGCCACCACCATTTAGGGGAACAGGCAGCCCAAAGAGACAGCTGCTTCTAGACACACCAGGCCACACGTCTCAGAGCTGCAGTCCCCAGCTTGTATGTCACTCATGTTTCAAAGAAGGAACATGAAGGAGCGAGTGATGAGAGGAAAGGGGTTCCTTTCCCTTCTCCCCTGAGCTAATCGGATCAGGACACCTGGCCTTCGCTGCTCACGTGCAAGGACTGGCTTCCCACGCCCCCGTGGCCTGGGACGCAGGACACGATCGAGTCACACGAGTGAGCCTTAGAGGTTCTGACATCACAACCATAGAGGCCCAGCCACCACATCCTAAGATCTTGCCTTTCCAAACGAAATGAGCTTGAGGTGTTAAGACATGGGACGTGTGCGACAGAGCCTGTCCCACCTCGTTTATCCGTGCTATTCTTGGTTAAGCGACATGTCTCGCGTGTGCGAAGCCCGTGATGAGAATGAAGAACAATGGCAGGCCAGCTTTGGGTGTGGCCTGGCCCCTGAGCTCACTGGGTTTGGGTCCAGGTGGATGGGTGACCTGGGGGCCCAGATTTCCCAGGGGAGAGGCCACTGCACTTGGGGACGGCCCTTAGCCAGGGCTCTTGGCCCCAGGGCGGGCCCGTGGCGGACACCGGTCCCTACCCTTCCCCTGAATGCCAACTCCGTTTCCTCACAGGCTGGGTTCCCCCCAGGCGTGGTGAACATCGTGCCAGGATTCGGGCCCACAACCGGGGCGGCCGTGTCTTGTCATCCTCAGGTCAACAAGATCGCCTTTACCGGGTCCATAGAGGTAACCGTCCTCACGGCCGGCCAGGGACCAGCATGCCTGTCGCTGTGTGGTTTGAGATTTGTGAACGTTTCCTTTGAGAGGCCAGACTCTGATTTATTGCCCTTCTACCTTCGGTCACGTTTTGGGACATACCGATCCATTGTAAACATGTCCCGGGTCCAGGGTCCCAACTAAATAACTACCTCTTCGGACTCGGAAACCTTAGAAGGAACAATTGGTAGATAAGACACGATGAATGTGTAAAACATCCATGTGACAAACCGCATAGTAATCAAAGTTAAAAGCTAAAGAACACACTGGAAGGGAAAATACCTAGTTGTCATGTAGGCAGCTCTCCGAGGGTTGAAGTTTGTAATTATGTAAAGCGCTCCTAAAAGTCAAGAAAACACACACAAGGACAGAACTGAATGGTGAAACACTGAAAGTCCAATAAGCTTGACCCAGTTCACTGGTCATTGGGGAAATGCAAATTCTCATGAATGTCATCAGTTTTCCACGTGGTTTCATTCCACACAGGTGGGCGGGGGCCACATGGGGCAGGAACGGGGCTGGGGGCCTCCCGCATGGGAAGCTCACCCCAGTTCAGCCTATGGGTCCACACGGGCCAGGGCCAGGATTCGATCCTCAGTCCCCAGGGCTGCAAAGCGAGCACTTAACCCGCTGAGCCATCCCGGCTTCCCCCCATTCTAATGTTTGACAGCCATTCCAGTGCAGGAAACTGTCCCCGATCAGAGAATCACAAAAGAATTAGCTGGAAGGAAGTCTATGCAGTGTGCTCCCATGAGTAAAAGTGTGTGTGGAGAGAATTTGAAATTGTCTGAAAGGACCCCCCGGAAATTCTGACCCACCTCTGCAGTGGGTCCAGGGGCGAGAGGACATGATAACACTCCCCCTTGAATCTGCACCCATCTGTCTGTGGGATTATTTTTAACGCGGACGTGCCTCCTCTGTACTTAACACAGAAACAAATGAGCACTTCCCAGGTCATAAATGTCCCCATCTGCTCGCCGAGTCCAGCCAGGAGCCCAGCCCCTGTCCTTTGGCCAGCAGGACAGTCCTGTGGCCACCACAGTCACCAGTGCATAGTCAGAACCCAGCACATGGAATGGGGCAGCCAGCCTACACCTGGCTTACCGGGGAGACGAGGGACAGAGAGGCGCCGGGCATGGCTGCCACGTCCCATCTCCTCTCCCAACAGAACCCCCGCCATGTCCTGGGTGCTTTGGCTCCTGGTGTCTACAGGTGGAGACTGTCGTCGTCGCCGTGCACCTACTCCAGACCCGCACCCAGGAGCTGGCTGACTGTTCCAATGCACTCAGTTTCGGGGTGCATCCCCAGCCCCGCCTCGTGCTAGCTGCCTCTGTGCACCCAGCTCTCTGAGGCTTCCCAGCTCTGAGGTCACGGTGCCTGGCTTTGCCTGTCACCCACGACACGTCCCCGCGGTGTGCCGGGCCTGGCCTGCCCTGAGCAGTGGGGGAGGTGACAGGAGGGATGCTTCCAGTCCCCAGGGCAGGTCCTGTGCACATGTCATGCACTCATTCTCTCCCCACCCTCATCCCAACCCCCCTGTGCTATGTGTGTTTCAACCCAATGGATGTCTCACCTTGAAGATCAAAGTCCATTTTCCCATTTCCCCAATTCTCTGCGGCTCCCTCAATGACACCCCAGAGCCCAACAGAACGGTCTCCCCTGCGAGCGAGGGCTTGGGAGAGCTGTCCCTTTGTCCCCTGGAGCCCTGTCGCAGGCTGGCCACCAGGAAGGGTGGCCCCAGGGCAGGGTGTGGCCAGCTCCGCCATTAGCCAGCTGTGTGGCCGTGGGCAAAGCTCCCCTCCACCCCTGTAAGTGAAGCGGCTCCAACCAGGGGTGCCGGCGACGTCAGGGTCTCCTGGGAGGGCGGGCCCAGCACACAGGCCCAGGGCGCCTGCGCAGAGGGGCGGGGCCCACACCCTGCCACATCCAAGGTTACAGCTGGTCTGTTTTGTTTTGTTTTGTTTTGTTTTGTTTTGTTTTGTTTTGTTTTTACCCTGTAGGTCGGAAAGCTGGTCAAAGAAGCCGCCTCCAGAAGCAACCTGAAGCGGGTGACCCTGGAACTTGGGGGGAAGAACCCCTGTATCGTGTGTGCGGACGCTGACTGTGAGTCTCCGGGCTGGGTGCTGCTGAGGTTTTGGGGATCCTAAGTGGCCCCCCCACTTGCCTGAATGTAGAACCAGCTGAGACACACACACCGCAGAGACGCGTTCCACTGCGGGTCATCCTGCCATAAATAGGCAGAGGGACATCCGACGTCAGTGTCACCGCTGATAAAATGCTGTTTGAGGACAATGTGCCTTAGGTGGTCACCACGGGGGGCTGTCTGTCCCTGCCTTTCAAGGTTAAGTTTACCTTCCCCATCGTGTGGTGCAGGGGCCACCTTCTTCTCCAGAGGTCCCGGGCAGGCGGAGGGACAAGAGAAGTGGGGGCAGGACAGGCACACCCCACTAGTGGGCGTTCATCAGTATTCCCGACAGCACTGTCAGGCTCTCCAAAGACTCCCCATGTGCCTTCCTGGTTTGTCTCAGGCCTGGCAAGTCAGAAGAAGATGATGACAGGGGACCCTTAAAAGTACCCCGGGTCTGGGAACTTGCTGGCTCTACCAACTCCCCCCTGGACAAGCAGCCCTGCCCAGCAGCCAGGGGACAATGTGTGTCTCGCTAGCACCTCGTGACACAACATTGAAATAGATGCTGTTCGTGGTTGCCATGTGCAGAAGGGGGAAAGGGACCCCATCGGGCGTTCATTCATCTGTTGACAGTCAGCTGTCCCAATGGTGTGGCTACCCCAGGCCCCGGAAGCACCGCCCCCACCTGCCCACTGCCGCCAGCAATTCCTTAGAAGGGTCACACAGAGCCTTCTGTGCCTACTCCGATCAGGTTGGAATTGCAAATACTCACTAAGGTGTCAATGACTGATATACTCCACTTCTTCTTGAAGCTGGCTTCCCAGGAGAGTGAGGAAGGAAGGAAGGGAAGGGAGTGTGAAGACGCGTCTTTTTTTTTTTAACCTGAGTTGGGGCTCCCTGTTGAAGCATCATCGTGTTGCCAATGGTTTCTGGAGCCCCGCAGAGCAGGTATGGGTGGTGGGAGCATCACAGTCCAATCTTAAAGAGACAGGACTCCGGTTTGGGTGTCCTCCTACACACGTGGGCAGTGCCAGGCCCTCAGATTAAGTCCGGACAGGACTGGCATCCCAGACACTCTGTCAATGAGACCATGCCAACAGTCCCCACCTGCCGCGAGCACCCATCAGGGAATGAATGAATGATTTGGGAGAAAAGACATTTTGATGTTGGGAGGAAGGGGGTGGGGAGGCCGGAACCTGAGTTGCCCTCACAGTGACTTAAACAGAAGTCTGCCAGCAATGGACTGGTGCTCAAAGCCAAGGTTAGCTTGTTGTCACTCTCACCGCAATGCCACATGTGGCTGTATCACCTGCTTTTGGAAAATCTGCATTTCTTAAGCAAACAGTGGGGGGTGTCAGGATGGCTGAAAAACCAGCAGATGGCTAGAAGAAGTCCCTGTAAATGTAAACGACACCCCACAGATTCTTATTCATTAAGCAGCTCCCCAGATATCTTACTAAGCCCCCAGGTAGATCGGTTTCAGCAACTGATTGTAATTCAATGCCAGCTATACACTTCACATTGAGCCTTCGTGGGGTTGAGCCTTGTGGGGCTGAGCCTTGTGGGGCTAAATGGGTGCTTTGTTGTTTTTTTAATGCCTATACATGGAGTTACACTCAGTAAGCCCCTTCTGTTACTCAACATGCAGAATTTGGGTCCCTTTCCAAGTTCTGGCCAATGGACCTACATCAAGCTTGTCCAACCTGCGGGCCACATGCGGCCCAGGATGGCTTTGAAGGCGGCCCCACACAAATGCGTCACCTTTCTTTTTTTTTTAAGATTTATTTTATTGATTTTTGACAGAAACAGAGACAGAGAGAGACAGAGAGAAGGGGGAGGGCCCAGAGCAGTCTCCATAGTTGACATTAGTTTTTCATATAGTTTCGCTCCACAGGTGGGCACAGGGCTGCGCAGGGCAGGAACTGGGCCGGGAGCTTCCCACATAGGTCCCGGCAAGAACTGAACTGGGGGCACACCCCAGCTCAGCATGTGGGTCCGCATGGGCTGGGGCCAAGATTCGATCCTCGGTCCTCGGGGCTTCAAAGCGAGCGCTTAACCCGCTGAGCCATCCCAGCTTTCCCACCTTTCTTAACCCATGATGAAATGTCTTTGCGATTTTGTTTTAGCCCTTCAGCTATTGTTAGTGTGAGTGGGTTTGATGTGTGGCCCAAGTCAATTCTTCTCCAATGTGGCCCAGAGAAGCCGCCAGGTTGCACATTCCTGGCCTACCTCAACCCTTAGCCATGGGGATGGGCGGGGCCAGCCCATGGGCGAGTGAAATGGGAAATGTGACAACTGGGCTTGTCACCAACTCTGACCCCAAAGTCCTTTTCGTGTCCTCTGTGTACAGGGAATGCTGGGAACAAAAATAAATTTCTGAAACCTGGAAGCCCTGAGGCTTGACTTGGGTGGGCAATTTGAGCTGAGGGGTTACCCTCAGGCTAAAGACGAATGGCTCCCTGTTGCCCCGCCCACTAATGGCTTGCTGTTGTCCTGCCCACTGGTGGCTTCCTGTTTCTCCACCCATAACAGCTTCCTGTTGTCCTGCCCACTGGTGGCTTTCTGTTGTCCCGCCCACTAACAGCTTCCTGTTGCCCTGCCTACTAAGGGACTCCTGTTGCCTCACCCACTGATGCTTCCTGTTGCCCTGCCCCTCCCTGCAGTGGACTTGGCCGTAGAATGCGCCCATCAAGGAGTGTTCTTCAACCAAGGCCAGTGCTGCACGGCTGCCTCCCGGGTGTTCGTGGAGGAGCCGATCTACGCCGAGTTCGTGCGGCGCAGCGTGGAGTACGCCAAGAAGAGGCCCGTGGGAGACCCCTTCGATGTCAGGACGGAACAGGGGCCCCAGGTAACCTGCTGATGGCGGGAAGCGTCTGGGGCGGCGCCTCAGACCCTGTGTGACCCTGACCCCGCACCTCTGGGGGGGCTCTGTGATGTCAGGGTCCCTCAAAGCTAAAGGGACGCTGGTGCGCCTGAGGCTTGTGTTAGATGCTCATTAGCCGTGCAGTTCCATGGGGTCTTGGTGAGGAAAGGGGGCTACTGGGAAGCCGGAAGGGCTCAGCGGGCTGAGCGCTCACTTTGCAGCCCTGGGGTCTGAGGATCGAATCCCAGCCCATGCGGACCCCTATGCTGAACTGGGGTGTGCCTCCAGTTTGGTTCTCACTGCGGTGAGCTTCCCACGGCCCCCAGCTGGTTTCTGCCCCGCCCAGCCCTGCTCCCCCAGCCGGGTTTCTGCCTTGGGCGGACCCGCGCCCACCTGTGGAATGACCCTATGTAGAAAAACTAATGATGTGCCCAGAGCATGGGTGCGTGACCAGGTCAGGTCTCTGGGGACTTGGTTTGAGAAACCAGCAACAGGAGGAAAGTGATCAGGACCACGGAGTCTCGTGAGCTGTTTCACTTGCTGCCTAACAATGCAGGCCAGCCCACGGGTAAATATGTAAAAGAGGGCCGCCTGACCATTCCACGCACTACTGAAACAGACCTGGGCTACAGCCCCTGTGGCTTGTAGCCGAAGTTTCAAATCGCGTGTCAAGACTTGCCCACATGCATCTGTCCCACGGTGTCGGCACTACTGCCGATCTAAGCACATGTGTGACTCCGTGATCTTGTGAAAGTTCCGACCTCCGTCTCCTCCCCTGGAAAGTGGGAGTCACTGACCACTCTGGTCACACGATGCGCTGTGTAGGAGAAACTAAAATTGTGCACGCGCAACCTATCGGACTTGGCTCAGCAGCGTCACCTCCAATGCGTTACATAAATACTTTAAAAGAAAAGACTATGTCAAGGCACCAATTAGGTTTTTGTATATTTCTTTAAAGATTTATTTTACTGTTTTTGATATGACTGAGAGAGACAGAGAGAAGGGGGAGGGCCCAGAGCAGTCTCCATAGTTGTACGTCATCAGTTTAAAACATGGTTTCCTTCCACACAGGTGAGCAGGGGCCAGGTAGAGCAAGAACTGAACTTGCCCCCCCCCCCATGAGAGGCATGCCCCCTCAAGCCAGGGGTCGAACCAGGGGGTGAGAACTGAACTGGGGGCCTCCCACATGGGAAGCACACCCCAGTTCAGCATATGGGTCTGCACGGGCCAGGGCTGGGATTCAACCCTTGGACCCTGGGGCTGCAAAGGGAACACTTCACGCACTGAGCCATCCCGGCTCCCTTAGTGGGGGAGGGTAAAATGCCAGGCTCGCTGATCTAGTGGCAGTGAATGACTGTGCGTGACTTCAGGCCGTTTCACTCACTAGCTTTACCTGGGATGGGGGCAGGGGCACAGTTTCTGGACTGGGGAGGAAGGACCCCCAGAAGAGGTGCTTTCTGGCCTCAGGACCCACCTGGTGAGCCCTGCCCATCCGCTCTGCCATCACGTGACCCTGCTGGAGCAATGCATCCCCACTCAGGGCCCACACGCCCCCTCAGGCCTGGTCTCAGCTCCAAACCCCAGGGGCCGGTGGCACAGAGATTGGGTGGCAACATTGCTGGGGTTTCAGATCTGAGTGCCAACAAGGCCACCCGTCATTACGGGAGCCACCGTGATGTTAAAGCTGACGCAGAATCTGCAGGAAAATATGTGCCCTGATCCCATAGGAAAGGAAATGCTTTTACCCCTCATTCTGCATGAGTTTCCTTCCAAGGCCGCAGGCTCGGCGCTGAAAGCCAGACACACAAACCTCTGCCAAGAGATTAAATAAACCCCAGCAGAAGGGGTGTTGGTTTCATCAGGGCTCTAGAAACTTCTGCCGCCAGTTCCTCTGGAAAGCCATGCGGCCTCAGCCTATTATTTTAGGATGCCATTGGAATTTTTTTTTTTTTTTTTTTTTTAACCTTCTCCCAAAGTGCTTTTTTCTCCACGGCCCCAAGATTTGGCTCTGGGAGGTCATGCAGCTGTCTAAATAGCTGGGACTGGGTCCCGCTTGTAAAACAGCTCTTGACCTAGATCCGGGGCCACGCCGGCAAGCCACTGGCTGGAAATCTGCAAAACCCTTCAGATTTATTTGGCCACGGAGCCGCGAGCCACACAAACATCTCGCAGGCCACCTGGCGGGCTGGATGCGGCATGCACCCCAGCAGGCCCAGGGCCGCCTCTGGCCCGTCCCTGAGGCGTCCTGTCTCCCTGTCCCTGGTGGTGGGCCGCGCCCGGTCCTACATGTCTGGCAAGTTCTCCTTCCCACCCTGCAAGGCAGAAAGGACTAGAGTTACACAGTGTGTTCACCGTGTCGGGAGGGTTGGGTCTGAGTGTGGAGCCGTGCCATTGGGACCTAGCCCTGCTGGCAGGGGAGCTGGGCATCGGGTCACGCGGGGCCTGTGGCTTCAGGAGACTGGGAAAGCCCTTGCAGCGTCCCCAGAGCAGGAGAGACCACCCAGGCCACTTTCTTTGGTTTCGGGGTTTTTTTTTAAGATTGCTTTTATTGTTTGAGAGAAGCTGAGAGCAAGAGAGAAAGGGGAGGGCCCAGAGCCATCTCCATAGTTGTCCATCACTAGTTGGGACATGGTTTCATTCCGCACACGTGGATGTGGGGTCCCGTGGGGTGTAAACTGGGGGTCTCCTGCATGGGAGGAGAGAATCTTCGCTGCTGAGCCATCCTGGTGGTTACCAGTTGCTCTGCAGTTCAGACTAGGGGGGTTGCATGGGCCAGGGCCAGGAATCGAACCTCAGACCTCGTGATTGGAAGGCAAGTGCTCAACCACTGAGCTATCCCAGCCTCTCCCCAAAAATCTTTAAGAGCATTCCCACTGAGTTTGGGGGACCTGCCTCCTCCTTTCCTATATTCGGGTGAATCTGGCCGTGTGCAGAGAATGTCATCTCGCACACACCCAGGGGAATCCACAGGGCAAATTCCCCAAGTGGGAGCACGTTTGCAATCCCTACAAGCATCGCCAAACCACCTTCCCAGGGGACCAGCCAACTTCTGTCTGCTGGCCTTGCGAGAGCTTCTCTGTCCAGACGTGCTGACGGAAGGTGGCCGCGTGCCCATCTGACAGCTGAGAAGGGCATCTCGTTCGGCGCTCACATGCGTGTGTCTCTTCTCACGAGTGACGCAGAGCATCTTATCTGAGCTTCACAAGCCTTTTGTATCTCCTTCCCCATCGGCTGCCCAGGGCTTTGCATGTTTTCCTCTTGTATTGCTGGTCATTGTTCTGATCGCTTCTAAGAACGTACTGGAGGGGACCCTGTTTCTACGATATGACTTCTCAACGTTTTTCACTGTGTGTTACCCTTTACTTTGCTTATGATCTTTTTGCCACACACACACACACACACACACACACATACACACTCAAATGTATGTATTTAATATATATGTTTATATATCTAACATATATAAATTTATATATTTATATTTGATGTATAAATTTGTATAAATTTATATATATCTAATATATGTAATGGGTGTCCCAAAATTCACGCAAGATTTGCAATTTTTGTACAAAATTACTTCTTGCGTGAATTTTGGGACACCCTTTATTTATAATCTATATAAGTTTTATATAATTTATATATCTAATGTATCTAGTATATATAAATTTATATATATATAGTATATAAATTTATATGTTATATATCTAATATAAATTTATATAATATATAAGTATACTATATAAATTCATATATTTAATACGTGTAAATTATATATCCAACATAATTTATATATCTAATATATAATGTATGTATCATAATTTATGTACATAATACATATATTTATATAAATTTATATATCTAATATATATAAATTTATATAATATATATTTATACAAATTTATATATCTAGTATATACAAATTTATATATCTAGTAAATTTGTATAAATGTATATAATATATATAAATTTTGTAACTAATATATAGAAATTTATATATTTATATAGAAATTTATATACATTTATATATATAAATATAAAAGTGTATATATCCATGTATTATATATAGTAATATAAATGTATATGTCTATGAATTTACTTATATATTATATAAATTTGTTTATCTTAAATATGTAAATTACATATATTTAAAATATACAAATTTATATATCTAATATAAATTTATACATCAGAGATAATTGTATAACAAATTTATATATTTATATTTATATAGAGAGCATTTATGTTTATATAGAAATATATTTTAAACTATATATATTTCTATATAACTATAAATGCATGTAAATATATATGAATTTTTTTGTATAATTACCCCTCAGTTTACCTTGGAGAGTGCGCGTATGCATGCACGCATGTCCCTGCAGTGTGTGTATGTGCGTATGTGTGCAAGTGTGTCCTTAGAGTGTGTACATATGTGTGCATGTGTACATATGTGCACACGTGTCCCTGGATAGTGTATGTGTGTGCGCGCGGGTTCCTGGAGTGTGTGTGTGTGAGCGTGTGTGTATATCCCTGGAGTGTGTGCGTATGTGCGTGTGTGTATCCCTGGAGAGTGTGCGTGTGTGTCCCTGGAGTGTGCGTGTATGTCCTTGGAGAGTGTGTGTATGTATGTGTGCGTGTGTGTTCCTGGAGCATGTGTGTGTGTCCCTGGAGAGTGTGAGTATGTGTGTGTGTGTGTGTCCTTGGAGAGTATGCATGTGTCCATGTGTGTGTGTATGTATCGGAGAGTGCGTATGTGTGTGTGTATCATTGGAGAGTATACGTATGTGTGCATGTGTCCTTGGAGTGTGTGCGTATGTGTATGCATGTGTATCGTTGGAGAGTGTGTGTTTGTATTGTTGGAGAGTGTGCGTGTGTCCTTGGAGTGTGTGCGTATGTGTGTGCGTGTGTATCATTGGAGAGTGTGCATATGTGTGTGTGTGTATCATTGGAGAGTGTGAGTATGTGTGCATGTGTGTCCTTGGAGTGTGTGCATATGCGTGCGTGTGTCCCTGGAGTGTGTGCGTGTACATGTGTACAGGTACACACAGCTATCAATCCTGTCCTTCCTTCTCTTCTGGCTCTGGCGCTCCGTCACAGAAAGCCCATTGGCTCCCCTCGTGTCTGGACACATTCTTTTGATGACACAACCGGGGAACTCTGCTACTTTTGTTTTTCACGATTAAGTCTGTGGTCTGTGTGGAATGCACCCTGGTGCCAGGTGTGAGGTGTAGCAGCACCTTGCGACTGTTGCGTGACAGCCACACACACTCCAGGAGACTCCTGGTCCAGGGCACCCTTGGCATGGGCCCCCTGCTCTGAGAAAACCAGCCCGCCCCTCAGGGACACACAGTCCTCCACACACACCGTTGCGTCTCCTTATTTTCATTCTATTGAAGTTGGTTTCAAGGAAGCCAGTTCTTCTGTCAAAAAACCACAGATTTCAGAGCTCTGTGTCTCCCAGGGGACGGGCGGCAGGGTCATGGGCAAGAACAGGACTCCCACAGATTCGAGAACACAGCCTCCCAGACAGGGTCCCACAGCCACACGCAGGACACACTGTGGCCTGGGAGACCCCCAGACCAGGTGACGGGTGGTCCCGACGCCACCTAGTCTCCCACCCTCTCTGTTCAGGGGCACTCAGCCTTCTCGCTGCTACTTTGCATTCTAGGAACTGCCACCCTGGTCGTGGTGCCCCGTAGGCAGGGCACAGGGTCACCAGGGCCAAGGCATGGCACCCTGGTCGATTGGAAATTCAAATACACCGCGAGACCGCTGCAGCAAAGCTGGTGTGGGAGGGGCTTCTGCTGGAATGAAAACATCCTTCCTCGTTGTTCAGAAACCCAGACTTCCGTGGGTGCCCCCTAGCTTTGTTGGCTAAACCTGGCCGCTCTGGCAGGATGCAGAGAGCTGGGAGGGCAGAGAAAGGGACCCCTTCCTGTCTTCACTCGCCCGTGAAGTGGCTTCGCAGCATGGAGTTGTCAGGCGTGAGGTGCAGTCACCCTCTTCCCCACTCTCCCCTGCTCCAAGGAGCCGAGATTCATATCAGAGGAACGTTGAAGTCCAAGGCACACTTGCCCCCTGCAGGATTACTTGGCAGGGACAGGAGAGCGGGCCCTGGGGTGCATAGGTGACACTCCCTGCCCAGGAAGAAACAGGGCCATACTTCTTATTGTGTGTTACAGATTGACCAAAACCAGTTCGACAAAATCCTCAGTCTGATCGAGAGCGGGAAGGAAGAGGGGGCCAAGCTGGAATGTGGGGGCTCGGCCATGGAAGACAGGGGCCTCTTCATCCAACCCACAGTCTTCTCTGAAGTTACCGACACCATGAGGATCGCCAAAGAGGAGGTGCTGGGGGCCCCGATCTATGGGGCCTTGTGCCAAGCTGGGGAGGGCAGGGCCTTTCAAACCAGGGTGGTCTCTGGGGCACAGGGATCCCAGAGGTCTTCGTGAGGGACGCGTCTTACTTTCTGGTGTGTCCTTCCCGTTGGGGAATAGATCTTGTCCCCCTGCCTCTGGGAACCCTGGAAGCTTCCGCATGACAGGAACTCCTAGGGGACCCGAGCAGGGCGGCTGGCACTGTCCCGGCAGGGGTGACAACCATGCCGATCCATGACAAGGCCCACAGCCAGGAAAATGTGTGCTCAGGGCATGCGCCTGCCATGGGAACATACCTCTCACTGCCCTCCTCGCCATTGGCCGTAGATTTTCGGACCGGTGCAGTCCATTCTGAAGTTCAAAACGATCGAAGATGTGACTAAACGAGCCAATAGCCTGCAGTATGGACTCACGGCGGCGGTGTTCACCAAGAACCTGGACAAAGCCCTGAAGCTGGCCGCCGCCCTGGAGTCGGGGACTGTCTGGTGAGTAGAGGACCCTGTGGCTAGCTGGGTAGCTTCACGACTCTTTCATTAACAGAGAGCGGCACTCATACGAGGGGTGACCCAAACAAAACCGGGGTGACCTTCTGGGGGGTGGGCCCCAGGTAGGATAGGTGTCCCCCACCAGGGGAGGGTTCTAGGAGCCCATCTGCATCCGTGGACCCACTGGCGTGGGTGTGAGAGGCTGCGATCAGCTCCAGTGAATGGTGTTTGGAGACGCTGTCCCCACGTTGTCCCGTCATGACGGGTGATTGACACGCACCCCGTGCAGCGTGACAACACCCCTGCCCACACCGCACTGAGTGCTCAGCAGTTTCTGCCCCAAAACTGGCCTGACCCCCGTGCCCCACCCCCCTAGTCACCCGATCTCACCCAGAGCGACGTTTTTGTTTGCCCAGATTTTAAAAAAAAGTCCTCAAAGGGAAACATTTAGCCGGTGTGGAAGAGGTACAACCCAAAACAGTAGAAACACTAAAAGACGTCACAATCGAGTTCACACACGGTTGTGAGCCGTGGAAGAAGCTTCTCCTTGGGTGTCTGGCCTCCAATGGAGAGGACTTGGAAGGTGGCTGAAGTTTACACGTTTAAGACTAAATACACAGTTTTTTATCAATTCTGGTGTTTTGAGGGGTTCCCCCTCGTCTATTGGCTCTCTTGGCTGTGCTCACACCTTCTTGTAGATACCGTTATTGTCCCATGGTGTAGAGGAGGACGTGGAAACAGAGCAACGGCGTGACCTGCCTGGAGGGTCGCACCGTGAGCATGTGACAGCACGGAGCTCAGAACCAGGGGCCCTGCTGCTGATCAATCTCTGGCCTTTTTCTTTTTAAGATTTATTTTTATTGTTTTGAACAGAGAGAGACAGAGAGAAGGGAGAGGGCCCCGACCCGTCTTCATAGTTGTCCGTCATCAGTTTTCAACAGGGTTTCATTCCACATGGGTGGGTGGGGGTCCCACAGGGTGGGAACAGGGCTGGGGGCCCCCCACCTGGGAAGCACACCCCAGTTCAGCATATGGGTCCGCATGGGCCAGGGCCGGGATTTGATCCTCGGTCCCCAGGGCTGCCACGCAAGCACTCAACCCGCTGAGCCATCCCAGCTTCCCCCAGCTTTATTTTTTATTCTGAGTCTCAAATCCCCTCCTGCTGTCGCTCACGGTGTGGCTGAAAGTGCCCAGCTCCCCAGTAATTCTCCAGATCGCATCATCCTCATTTTCAAGACGATACTAGAGGAGAAAGCTGAATCGGGATGGATGGCATCTGAAGAGGGGGCAGGGAGTGTCACAGTCAAGCGGCAGAATGCCAGGGTTGGCTGTGACTCACGTTCCATGTAGCCCAGTGCTCCTCTGTGCCATACTTTCCCTTTTCTTGTCCCTCTGTCTTTCCTGTCTCAACGCAAAGCTTTCTACTTAGACGTATGCAACTTTCAGCTTCGGGTGGGAGGAAGGAGCCGGCAGGACTTGAAAGACGGTTGTCACTGTTAAAGCTTTGTCACTAAGTCCTTCTTTAAGCCCTGCATGGGCAGCCTGCGGCCCAGCCCCGATTCTTCAACCATGATGAGACGTAGTCACCATGTCTTTTTAGCTCACCCGCGATCGTTCATCAGTGTGACTGTATGTAATGGGTGGCCCAAGACGGTTCTTCTTCTTCCCATGTGGCCCAGGGAAGCCACCAGCTTGCACAGCCCGGCTGTAGGCCATACTTGGCATCGATCACACGCGATCCAGTGGGGTGTCCCCCCGATAACCGCGAGCCCCCTTTTTTGGTTCTCTCTAGGATCAACTGCTACAATGCCATCTACGCGCAGGCGCCGTTCGGCGGCTTCAAAATGTCGGGAAATGGCCGAGAATTGTAAGTGTCACTGTCCCTCGTGGCCTGGTCGGCCGGGTAAATAGAACATACACGAGATCCGCAGCGGGCGGCACGTGCCCCCTGCCCTCCGTGTGCCAGCCGGGCTCAGCCGTGTTGTGGAAACGGGAGCCCTTCCACTGGGGCTCCCTTCCATGTCCCCATCTGCCCTCCCACATCTCCCCTTCCTCCTGTCTTCCCATTGCCCACCTGCGGCCTCAGCTTACGTTTTCCATCCCACGTGGGGACGTGCCATGCGTGGCGACACCTGGGTGACTAGTGGGGCAGGGCACGGGGCTCAGGCCGTTTTGGGGCAGAAACTGCTGAGCACTCAGTGCGGTGTGGGCAGGGTCACTGTCACGCTGCACAGGGTGCGTGTCAATCACCCACCATGACATGGGACAACGCGTGGACAGCGTCTCCAAACACCATTCATTGGAGCCGATCGCAGCCTCTCACACCCACGCCAGCGGGTCCACGGATGCAGAGGGACTCTTAGAACCCTACCCTCACGGGGGACGCCTGTCCTACCCGGGGCCCGCCCCCCAGAAGGTCACTCCGGGTTTTGGGGGTCCCCCTCAGGTAGTCCCTTCAGGTGCCTTCAAATTGCCAGTTAAAAGTCACAAACCCGGGGAAGGCAGGATGGGTCAGTGGGTTAAGTGCTCGCTTTGTAACCCCGGGGACAAAGGATCAAATCCCAACCCATGTGGACCCATAGGCTGAACTGGGGTGCTCTTCCCATGCCGGAGGCCCCCAGTTTGGTTCTCGCCCCCTGGGTCAGCCCGTGGCTTGAGGGGTCATGCCCAGCCCAGCTCCTGCCCTGCACGGCCCCCACCCGTGTGGAACAAAACTGTGTGGAAAACTGATGACATACAACTATGGAGACTGCTCTGGGCCCTCCCCCTTCTCTCTCTCTCTGTCTCTGTCAAAAAAAATAAATCTTTTTTTAAAAAGTCACAAACCCAGTGGAACAAATGTTCCCTGCTCCCCTCATTTATCCACAGAGACCCCCCTCTTTTGGTTTTGTACTCCCCACCCAAGGATTCCCCTCCTTTAAAAAAAACAATACCCTTTTACTTTTTAAAGGCAAACCCTAGCCCTTCTGACTATTTCAGAAGCATCGTATCCAGAACTCTTGGTGTTGACACGTAAGTTCCGTGTCCGGCCAAACGTACGAGTGCGGTGACATCCTGACTGTGACTGTGACGTCACTGCACCAGGCCCTCCTGCGTGAACCCCACACTGAGCAGCAATCCCACCAGTGCCCGCGTGGTTGCAACACGGTGCCCAGGAGCTCGGGGGCACGCTCATTCCGTATCCTCTCTTTTCCGACCACAGAGGTGAATACGCGCTGGCTGAGTACACAGAAGTGAAAACTGTCACCATCAAGCTAGAGGACAAGGACCCGTGAAGGCGGGAGGTGGTCCCCGTCCGCGGACATGCGACAGCTGAACGTGGCAGCTCCACCTTGCCGAACAGAAGCCCACCGTGACTGACTCTCCCCGCGTCCCTTCCTCTGGAGACCTCACGTCGCCTCAGTGGGGACGATCCGTCTCTTCCTCTTGCACTCCTGCCCCAGGTGCTGGGTGTGCCATTACAGTTCTGCCCGGGGGTGGCTCTGTGGACCCCTTCTGACTTCCCTTCTCATCCGGGCCCCCAGGGCACGGGTAAGAGGCTCAGGGCGTTGTCCACAGAAAGTGGTATGTGAAGTGTCCGGGGGTCGCCGACACATGCGTTGTGGACTGTAAGAATGTGGGGGACCCTCCACGGGGCGTCTGGAAATCAGGTGACAGGACAAGCCCTGCCCACCGTTTAGTGGGAAAAGATTAGCACTAAATCAAAAGAAAGTCTGGACTGCGAGGACCCTGTGTGTGTGCTCAGCGACAACAGGTGACGTTGGCCAGGGGCTCCACCTCCAGCCGGTACTGCCTTTGGAACAGGACCGAACCTCCAGTCCAGTGACCACCTAGAATGGTGTCACCAAGCCACTTTGAGGCAGGAAGCGCCGGGCGAGTTGTCACTGCTCAGGGCCCGGCACTGTGACCCTGCCCAGCGGAGCGCGCGCTCAGAACAGGAGTCACACACCAGAGCCAGCCTCGGCTTTTACAAATGATGCGTCTCCCACATGCACGCGTGGCGCACGTCGTTGGTGTGAACCATACACGCCTGGGGGTGGCCAGGGTAGTGCAGCAGCTCACAAGGTCCTGGGATCGAATCCCAGCCCAGCCCCTGCAAACCCATATGCTGGGCTTCGGTACCACTGGTCACCGCTGGGACGGCCGGGTCGGTTCTCGCCTCCCACATGGGAGGTCCCCAGCTCCCGCCCCACACAGCCCCACACCCACCCATGTGGGGTGAAACCATGTCACAGCTAATGATGGACAACCATGGAGACTGCTCCAGGCCCTCCCCCTTCTCCGTCTCTCACCTCTTCCACACACACACACACAATAAAATCTTAAAAAACAACATACGCATCTGGAGAGACATGTTATAATTCGCTCTGGTTACTTAAAGTCCTATTTTGATATTAATTCATGACTAATAACATTTGGGCTCCATGCAGGGCCTGGGCCTCCGACCAAAGCAGTCTAATTACCACACTAACCAAGTTGGGAGTTTTTCATTTCCTCTTGGTCTATCCAAATGACGTAGGATTCCAAGTTCTAACTCAGAAAAGGGAAAGTGTTCCCATATCGCTTTAAAAAAGAAAATGTAAATGGTCTCCTTTGGATACTTCCACTGTTACTATTATAGGACTTTGCTAATAATGGTGCTTCTGTTTGACAATTAAATTACGTGTGAGAACTACATGGCCGAGGGCAATAATGAAATGAAGATCAGTGTCAAAAGCAGTGTATGTATAAAGACCGTCAGATATGAAGTGGGCTTAGCATTCTTGTGGAAATATACAATGTATCACTCATTTTACCTTCTCTTCTGTATCAGTTACCACTTAATCAGTTAAACTGTCAGTTACTTGTTAAATCAGGATTTGACTCAAACACTGAATCTTCAGGATTTTCTCATATTAATAATTATAGGCACTAAACTTGATAGTAATCCATTAGAGGCTTTTTACTCTTTCCCTGTACAATAATGCCTTTAATATGAAATGCTACATTATTTATAATTGGTATAGATAATGTATCTTTTTATAGTTGTAAGTAAACAGAGGTGGTATATTTAACCTTCTGTAATATACTGTATTTAGAAATGGATATCTGTATAGTATTAGCATTCACGTCTTTGAAGGTTTACTCCTGTGGTATGCTTTAAAATTCTATTGACCTGGGAATTCTAACCCTGACGGCAGACTGTTAACGATGAAACGACGATAAAATAAATCAGATATTTGAGAAACGTCCTATTTTTTTCATTTAAGGACGTAACCCATTTTATTTCTGTGGCTGATCTGTCTCTGAGACCTTCTGTACCAAATGGCTTGTGATAAAGCCGTATCAGTGCTTCAGAATAAAGTTACACTTGCTCAACTGATCAGGCCTAGCATTTACTCTCTGAGTGTGAAACCCGCTTTTATGGTTTGGGGATGGGAGGTGGGGGGACCAGAGGCTCAGCCTCTTAACGGTCACAATTTGTCATCAAAGCGGCTGGGGTCTCTGTCAGTGAGGAGGATGTGAATGTGGAACATGGTGGAGAAGCTGCACAGGGATGTAAGAAAAACATTGCATGCCCTAACTGTGTGCACAAATGTCCACTTCTGTCACGTTTATTCATGAGGACCGACGTGTTAGGTCTTAACCTACCCCTCCATCCCCAAGTTGAGAGCTGACACGGAGGTTGGATTGAGAACATCCGCAGAACTTGGTTGGGTCCACCCAGTTCAACCAGTGCATTTGATGTTGACAATCCGGGTCACGTTGGCCACGCACTTTGGGGGCACCACCCTTTAGAAGGACATGCAAGACTTGGATTAGAGCCCTCGTGAGGTACGCACTTAGGAATGCACCAATGTTACTGAGAAACTTCCCGTGTCTCTCCTAAATGGGCACAGAAAATTCTAGGGAAATGACTTCTCCCTTCACTTACTTTACCAAAGCCTGACTTCCTTAAGGGAACCAGTGTGGGGACACAGACCAGCTGTTGTGTGTGTGTGACTGTGCACTTGTGTGCCCGGGGGGGTGGGACCCAGAAGGTCAGCCCATTTTCTGAAGATGGACCCTTTGGAACACCCTCATGTCTCCTGATGATAGACAAAGCCTTTTTTTTTTCTTAAAGGATTTCTTTTGTTCTTGACAGAGACAGAGAGAGACAGAGAGAAGGAGGGCCCAGAGCAGTCTCCATAGTTGTACATCATCAGTTTTCAACATGGTTTCATTCCACACAGGTGGGTGGGGCTCGCACAGGGCAGGAACTGGGCTGGGGGCCTCCCGCATGGGAGGCATGCCCCCTCGAGCCAGGAGCCAACTTGGGGAGCAGGAACCGAACTGGGTGGCCTCCTGCATGGAAAGCACACCCCAGTCAGCATATGGGTCCGCACAGGCCGGGGCCATAATTCGATCCTCAGTCCCCAGGGCTGCAAAGCGAGCGCTTAACCCACTGAGCCATCCCGGCTTCCCAAAGGAAACCTTTTTAATGTCCTTCCTTTCAGCACGTGGCTGACTTGACCTTGACGGTGCATAATGAGGGCCCTTAAAATATGCTGGGATAGGGGAAGCCGGGGTGGCTCAGTGGGTTAAGTACTCAACTTGCAGCCCTGGGATCCAAAGATCTAATCCCTGGCCCGGCCCATGCGGACCCACATGCGGAACTGGGGTGGGCCTCATGTTCTTGCTGGAGCGAGCTTCCCATGCGGGAGGCCCTTGGCCAGGTTCCTGCCCTGCGCAGCCACCTGCCCACCTGTGGAATGAAACTAGGCAGAAAACCAATGACGTGCAACTATGGAGACTGCTCTGGGCCCTCCCACTTCTCTCTCTCTCTCTCTCTCTCTCTCTCTCTCTCTCTCTCTCTCTCTCTGCCAAAAAATAAAAATGCTGGACTAGAAGTATCTCGAAAGAGGCCACCCGTGTGTCGGGTGTCCTGGCTGTTTTCTAGCTTGGAGCCATTCCTGGCCTAGTCCCAAGTTTAGTGAAAAAGCAAGTTTGGCGTTGCCCTGACTAGCGGCACTGGGCGTGCACTTCCTCGCAGCGCCGCTAGATGGCGGGGCCGCGCGCCCCGGAGGCGCTCAGCCAGGCGGCCAAGGCCCTGCCCATTACTGGGGACCCTTCCGCCGCAACCCTACTAGCCTGCCTTTCGCCTGTGGGAATTAGGGCCCCCACGGAGAGGGCCAGATTGCAAAGCTGCACTTGGGAAGGGCGTCCCCTGGCAGGAGAGCAGGAGGGGCCGCCTCGGCAGGGGTCCCCCTCGCCCACCAGGTGCCCTGCGAACTGGTCCCAGTGGCCGCTGCCCCATGTGTCCGCGCAGTCAAGGCCATGCGAATGCCCGGAGGTTGTGAGCTAGCAGCGAGGGTGGTGGAGACTTATGGATGTGCCTGGTGCCAAGTCTTGATCATGTCCCAGTAACACTATGGCAGACAGGGGCCTAGGGGGCGGGACCTGCCAGAGGGAAGACCCTTCTGCTCTGTCCCCAGGAGGCTTTTCTTGACCCCCTGCGCTCCTGGAGCTGAATCTGCCCCAGGGCCATGCGTCTCCATAAACTGCCTTTCCATAAACTCACCATGGGTTCATCGTAAAGTACCCACCACGTCTGATCTACCCGCTCCAGCCAAAACCCCGATTTAAAACGAGTCACCCACACGGTGACATCTGGGTACATATACACGCGTCATAATTAAATTAGTAGATTCAGGGGAAGCGGGGAGGGCTCAGCAGGTTCAGCGCTCGCTTTGCAGCCCCAGGACCGAGGATCGGATCCCAGCCCCAGCCCGTGAGGACCCATATGCTGAACTGGGTGTGCCTCCCAGTTTGGGTCTCATGCCCCCACCCCCACCCTGGCTAGAGGGGGGTGCCTTCCATGCAGGAGGCCCCCGGCCGGTTCCCACCCTGCGTGGCTCCTGCCCACCTGTGTGGGACAAAACCATGTGCAGAACTGATGAGGTACAACTATGGAGACAGCTCTGGACCCTTCCCCTCCTCTGGGTCTCTCAAAAATCATCAAATAAATCTTTAAAAGACAAATTAGTAGATTCACAGGGTGGAAGGGGTGCCGTTGGCAAAAATATTGCAGCTTCAAAAAAAAAATGCAGATTTCTCTACTGCCGTACAGAGCGTTGAACACAAATGAACGTTCCCACTCGTGTTACTAGGAACCGCCAGCCCCACGCAAGCCTGAGGCGAACCCGCGGGGTTTGATGGTGGGCAGAGCAGGGCTCCTGAAAGCCGGGGTGAGCCCAGACCCGGGCCTCTCATCGCCCCGCCTGCCACAGGTGCAGGGGAGCCGGGCACTCAAGCCTGGAGGGCACGTCCTGCCAGAAGGACCCGTGTCCCCTGCGGTTTCCGGCTTAGGGACACTGAGCCGGGCCTCCCCCTGGCGGGTGCCGGGAGGACCTGCCGCAGATCCCCGCCCGGCGCCCTCCTTCCCCGCCCGCTGGCGGCCACGGGATTGAGGAAGTGCGTCTGGGCCCGGCCCCGGCGCGCGGCCCGAGGCTCAAGGGGCGGAGGGCAGTGGCTCGGCCCGGCCCCGGCTCTCCGGAGTCCGCCCCGGCTGCGCGCCCAGCCCCGCCGCCGCCGCTGCATCGCTGCAGGTAAGCGCTGCCCCGCGCCCCGCGCCCCGCGCCCCGCGCCCCGCGCCCCGCGCCCCGCGCCCCGCGCCCCGCGCCCGGGGACCCGGCTGCCCCTGCGGCCGATCCGCGTGGAGCCCCGCGCAGGGGCCACCAAGCTCCTGGGGCGACCCCAGCCTCATGGGCCGGCTGCCTACCCCCGAGCTCCAACCACCGGGCAGCCCGCGGGGTCGGGGTGCGGGACCCCGGCGCAGAAGTCCGAGACCTGGCCCGGGACGAAGGCGGGACGCGGGGAGCGGAGGGAAGAAACAACCGGGAAAACACACCCGGTGGCTCCCGGTTGGCCCAGCCTCGGCGGCCACCCTCCCTTCCTGCAACTTGGAGCAGGCCGGGGGCGGGCGTGAGCGTGCAAGGGAGTGTGAGCGCGCGTGTGCTGGGAAGGGGCGGCCCGGGGATGAAGCAGAAGGGCCAAGCTGGCCGCCACCCGCCTCCCACTCCGGGGCTGGCTTCCTGCCCCAGGGTCGCCCCTCTGGCCAGCAAAACCCGGCATCTCTATGGCGGCCTCTGGGAGATCCTCCCAGGCAGGGAGGCGAGTTCTGGGGGAAGCTCCGGGGAGCCTGGGAAGGCTCCGGGGTACAGGGAGATGGTGATGGAGAATGTGGGGGCCCCTGGAGGCCGGTAAGAGAGAGTGATGGAGAACGTGGGGACTCCTGCAGCTGTTCAGCCTGCCCTTCCTGGTGTGAGGTCAGGAAGTTTTTCTCTCCCACACACCACCCGGTGCCTGAGTGGGCAAGGTAGAGAAATCAGAGGCGGGAGTTTTTCAGCGAACCGGCCACTAATGGTTTAGAGTTTGTCACTCACATGGCATTGGAGTTCCCTGGCCATGTGGAAGGGACACCTAGTATACACGGTTTCAGACAATGCTCCCATTCAGTGCTTTTTGTGATTTGACTCCATGATCTTTGCTGATGTCCAAGAAGAATTAAAACCGTAAATTACAAACCCTGGCATCTCACACCTACTTTGGTGCCGGAAGCTTCCAGAGCGCCCCGTCTTTTACTGCAGGAATACGCCTCCATGCGGTCCCCTCGTCCCTTGATGCGTCTGTTACCAAGTCTGGTTGGCTTTTCCTTCTTTTTCACAACCCTCAGCACAGCCCAAGATACCAGGCATCTCTTTCCTGTACTTTTATGGTCCTGCCCCCACCTCTTTCTTATTGGGCAGAAGTGATTTTTTTTTTTTTTTAACAAATCTAACTTTTTTTTTTTTTTTTTGACAGAGAGAGAGCGAGAGATACAGAGAGAGACAGAGAGAGATGCAGAGACAGAGAGAGAGCTGAACTGGGGGCACACCCCAGTTCAGCATCTGGGTCTGCACGGGCCGGGGCCGGGACTCGATCCTCGTCCCTGGCGCTGCAAAGTGAGCGCTTAACCCACTGAGCCACCTCGGCTTCCCTTTTTTTATTTTTTATTTTTAAGATGTATTTTATTGTTTGAGAGAAGGTGGGAGAGAAGGTGGACCCAGAGCTGTCTCCACTAGGGCCAGCCCCCTCTCCACTCATGGCTGCATCTGCCCTTCCAGAACCTTCCAGGAGGGGCCCAGTGCCGCCTGGCACAGGGATGCTAATGGGGTCAAAGGGAAGTCTGGGGCCGTGGGCCTACCATCTCGACAGGCTTTTGATTCAGAAAAGAAAAGGGTGAGGTGAGCATGTATAGCATGTTGCCCTTGTAAGTGTCTTCCAACTCCATGATCCGGCTTTTCCTTTCTGAGCCTCCTGAACAGACAGATGAGAAGATCCAGAATCTCCCATTTGTCCCCTGCCAGAAACATGGTAGCAAATGCGACGTGTGGAACCGTGTCTTCCCCACCAGTGTTGTGAACTCGTGAAGTTCCCTGTTCGTGGAAAGAGCCCAAGACAAACATCGGGAGAATCAACGTCATTTTCACCTTTTCCTTTTTCCCGGAGTCTGTGGGTTGATTCGTTAGGACAGTGATAAATCGTTGGCAAAAGGAAAGGGGTGAGGTTGTGAACATCGCTCATCCTAATTGCTGGAAGAGCCCTTGAAGCCCTTGTTAGGATGTCCCTGCCATCCTGCAAAGAAGCCAGGGAACTCACAGCCACCATGTGTCGCGTGGGTCTCAACCCAAAAGAAATAGGAAGAAGCAAAGATCTGTCTGAGGGCAAAGATGGAGCAAGACATGAGTTACCCCATCATAACACTGTCGAGGAAGCCGGGAGGGCTCAGCAGGTTATGCACTTGCTTTGTAGCCCCGGGGACCAAGGATCGAATCCCAGCCCCGGCCTGTGTGAACCCATAGGCTGAACTGGGGTGAGCTTCCCATGTGGGAGGCCCCCAGTTCAGTTCCTGCCCTGCGCGGCCCCCGCCTGAGGTACAACTATGGAGACTGCCCTGGGCCCTCCCCCTTCTCTCTGTCTCTGTCGCTGTCAAACACAATAAAATAAATCTTAAAAAACAAACAAATTTCTACCTTCGTGTCTAAACCAAAATACAAACGACAATTGGAAGAGGGTTCCATCAGCAAAATCTTCCCCAATAAAGAGATTTTCAAAAGGAAACTGAAAATGAAAAGAGGAACTCATTGAGATGGGTGAGAGTTGGCCTAAAGCATTTTAAAGGTTTTTTTTGTTTTGTTTCTAACTAAAGAATGTTACAGGGTTGCATACTTCTGTTTTCTGGGGTGCCCACCAGCATTTGGATTTTTGAGATTTATGGGGTCTCTTCCGGGCCTGGGTTTGGGAAGTCTTGCAAGCAAATAGCTGGGTGCTCCTTGCTTTCTGAACACTAACTGTCATTTGGAGCCTTTATTTTGTAGAATTTTTGAAGAAGTTTCATTGTTTGAGAGGAGGTGAGAGAGAAGGGGGAGGGCCCAGAACTGGCTCCATAGTTGCATATCATCGGTTGTGACATAGTTTCGTTCCACACAGGTGGGCGTGGGCCAAGCAGGGTGGAACCGAACTGGGGGCCTCCCACATGGGAGGCAGAATCTTCACCACTGAGCCACCCCAGTTCAGCATACGGGGTTGCACAGGCCGAGGTTGAGGACTTGAACCCCGGACCTCACAGTGGCAAGACCAGTGCTCAGCCTGCTGAGCTATCCCAGCCTCCCCCGCATGCCCATGTTTAGTAGCCAAGAAAACGGAGACACGTGCATTTCAGCCTGAGGTTCCACTTGCTGACACGGGACACAGCCAATCCAAGCCTCTGACCTGGGGCCGTGATTGTTTTCTTTGCAGCTTGTCTTGGACATTATTTCTGTAACCTTGACTTTTCCTTTTGGGGGGGGTAGGGGGACCACACACACACACACCCGTCTATTTCAGAGTTGTCCGTCTGCGAGAACGGTGACTCATTCACCCTTATGTCACGTATAGGATAGGAAACCTACAAGCACGTGTAGCAATGCCCACATTTCAGATGGCAAGACCAGCTCACTGAGTCGGATAGACACGTGTCTGTGGGCCTCGGTCGTCTAAGGACATGAGTCTCACTCTAGCTCAGCATTTCTCCAGGTAACTGGAACTGCGTGGGTTGGACGGCTCTCTGTTGTGGGCGCTGCCCTGGGCATTGGAGGATGTTCAGCAGTGCCCACTAAACGTCTATAGCACCCTCGCCCCCATGGTGACCATTAAAAATGCCTGCACACCTTGCTGAATGTACCCAGGGGGGGGGGGGCAGGGAAAGTGTATGGGGTCCCCTCCTCCGATCCCCAGGGTTCAGATTGAATTGGCTTCGTAAGCAGCCCTAGGACCTCCCAGAGCCTCCTTTTTCCTATCATTGCTTGATGGCCTCTTTGGAATGGCACCCTCTTTGGAGCTTCCAGAATAGTCTTTTCTGGGCAAAGGGGAGGCCTTGTTTTGTGACTGAGAGTTTGTCTGCCACACCCCAGCTGGGGTATGAAGGCAGGAGCCTCATGTATTTTTTTGTTTGTTTGTTTGAAGATTTATTTTATTGTTTTTGACAGAGACAGAGAGAAGGGGGAGGGCCCAGAGCCGTCTCCATAGTTACACATTATTAGTTTTCTACATGGTTTCATTCCACAGATAGGCACAGGGCTGTGTGGGGCAGGAGCCAGGCCAGGGGCCTCCCGCATGGGAAGCACACCCCAGTTCAGCCTATGGGTCTGCATGGGCCAGGCCCGGGATTCGATCCTTGGACCCCGGGGCTGCAAAACAAGCACTCAACCCGCTGAGCCATCCCGGCTTCCCCAAGAGCCGCCTTCGGTTGCTTCGGCGTCACTATGCAAATGACAATAACTGTGTATGGATTGAACGAGGATTGACCCCTTTGCCGATAGGCGATCCGCAATCGCTTGGGGTTTCTTTGAGATTCTTCTCCAGTAGACGGGATCGCCCGCTGCGAGGTGGGGTGGGAGGCTCTGTCCTCGCTGTCCCGACCTGATCCCGTGTGGCCACACAGCTGGAATGTGAAGAGGCCTGTTGTCAAGGACAGGAAATGCCAACGACCCATCTAAGTGTGTGCATGTGGGCAGGGAGGGACCACACAGCTTTCTGACTCTCCGCCCTCTTGTTTTCTTCCCACCAGAACAAGACAGCCCCGGGCTCAGCATGACGGTGCATCTGAGCCTTCGCCCACCCCTCAGGCAGCCGCGGTGGTGACAGTGACCACGACCGGAACTGAGCTGGGCAAGCAGCCACCCCGAGGGCTGATGGCTGGGATGTCGCAGCGACGACCACCCAGCATGTACTGGTGTGTGGGGCCAGAGGGGTCAGCCGCGTGTCCAGAACACGCCATGGAGACGCATCATGGTAAGGGCCGGGTTTTCTTCCCTCTTTTTTATTTTGTTGTATTGTTTTTAAGAGCTGAGACAGAGAGAGAGAAGGGAGAGGGCCCAGAGCCGTCTCCATAGTGGTGCATCATGAGTGGTGACATAGTTTCATTCCACACAGGTGGATGTGGGGCCACGCAGGGCAGGAACCGAACCAGGGACCTCCCCACATGGGAGGCAGAACCTTCGCCACCATCCCGGCGGTTACCAGTTGCACCACAGTTCAGCCTATGGGGTTGCGTGGGTTGCGGCTGGGAATCAAACCCCAGACCTCGTGATTGCAAGACCAGTGTTCAATCACTGAGCCCTCCTGGCGTCCCCTGAACGTTTTTAAGCCTCTTTACATATAGCCAGAGTTTCCACTGGAATTACACCAATTATTTTTATTGTTTTTGACAGAGAGAGAGAGAGACAGAGACAGAGAGAGAACTGAACTGGGGGCACTCCCCAGTTCAGCACATGGGTCCACACAGGCCGGGGCTGGGACTTGATCCTCGGTCCCCAGCGCTGCAAAGTGAGTGCTTAACCCACTGAGCCATCCCGGCTTCCCTGGAATTACACCAATTTTAACTCCAGTAGGATATACTGATATTGTGCTTAACAATCGATACTTGTTAAACAACTTCATACATCCCAGGCACTGACTTCAGTGTCTTATAAAATGTTCTCATTTAATCTTCACAACAACCTGTGAAAATGATACTTTTCCCCCCATTTTATAACTGAGTTCCAGAGAAGTGGTCAAGGTCAATGACTTGTCAATGACAGAAATGCAATTTGAACTCAGTCTTAACCCTGGAACTCTTTTGTCCTTGAAGTCTAGACCCTAGGGGATTTGAAGGTCTGTGTGTTGGGTTTAAAGGTCTCTGTGTTAGGTTTGAGGGCCCGTGTGTTGGGTTTGAAAGCCCGTATGTTGGGTTTGAGGGTCCGTGTATTGGGTTTTAAGGTCTGTATGTTGGGTTTGAGGTCTTGCGTTTTGGGTTCAAGTGTCCGTATGTTGGGTTTGAGGGCCCGTGTGTTGGATTTAAGGGTCCATGTGTTGGGTATGAAGGTCCGTGTGTTGGGTTTGAGGGCCTGTGTGTTGGGTTTGAAGGCCCGAATGTTGGGTTTGAGGGTCCGTGTTTTGGGGTTGAAGGCCCGTGTGTTGTTTTTGAGGGTCTGTGTGTTGGCTTTGAGGGTCTGGTCTGTGTGTTGGCTTTGAGGCCCCCCTATGTTGGCTTAGCAGGCATTGTGTTCCATTGCTTGAGTATTTTTTCTTCATTGAAAATGCCCAAAGATGAGTAAGAGTGGTGTTTCTGGAAGATTCCTTTGCATAGAAATCTAATGGTGAAACAGGAGAAGTAGTTGCTTACTGACATTGCCCGGTACGTGCTGTTCTCACGGAGTTCGACTTGCATATCTTGAAAACCAATGTCCCTTTTTCAGACGTACATCTGCTCTCCTTTGCTCATTAGAAAGGCCTTGTTTTATTAGCGTGAGATCCAGGCGACATGGATGGCTGAATGCTCAGCTCAGCATTTCCAAGACCCTCCCAGCTCCGCTCTCCCGCCAGCCTCTCCTCTCAACAGTCCTGAGGAACCTGGGTGGGGGCAGGGATATTGGGTCGCTGTGTGTCACCTGGAAAAGGCCCTCAGGAGACTGCCCTGCCCCCTGCTGGTTGAGAGCTGATCACCTCAGTGACCACTTGTCCACCCTGGCTCCTGGAATCCCTGGGGAAAGCTGACAACGCCAAGCAACACCTACCCACTTCCGGGAGGGATGGGCAGGCCTGGGCATTTCTTAAGTGATTTATTTTTATTGTTTTACAGAGAGACAGAGAGAAGGGGGAGGGCCCAGAGCAGTCTCCATAGTTGTACGTCATCAGTTTTCCAATATAATTTCATTCCACAGGTGGGTGGGGGTTGCACAGGGCAGGAACCGGGCCGAGGGCCTCCCACATGGGAAGCTCACCCCAGTTCAGCCTATGGGTCTGCACAGGCTGGGCTGGGATTCAATCCTCAGTCCCCAGGGCTGCAAAGCGAGCACTCAACCCGCTGAGCCACCCCGACTTCCCCAGGCCCGGGCATTTCTTCCAAGCCCCGCCCCTCAGGATGTTGATGGGCAGTTGCACTTGAGAAGCACTGGTCTACGGGGTGTGGGTCCCACCAAGCGGCACCTCTCAGAGCACCGCGTACGTGCAAATGTCCTGGAGTTGGGGTGACACACAGGCCTGGGCCCAGGAGAACCTGCATGTCTATCAAGCTCCTGGGTGGTGCCAATGTCGTGGTCAGCCAGCTGAGTGGCCAGGCTGAGGCGGTGGCTTTCCGAGGTGCCCAGGGGATCCCTCCAGGCCCTAGGGACCCTGGACGTACCCGTAAGAGCCCTGCCAGTAGACGTGATATAAGACAGGTGCCCGGATAACGTGCATACACATGGAGAGGCCAAAGCCTCAACACTCCCGGGCCCCCATGTTACCCCCAAGGCCCGGGTCCTCACCGGTGCAGGTCCTACAATATGAGGGGGTCCCCCAAACCCAGAATGTATTCATAAAATCTGGTCTATGTATTCTGGCATGGTGAGACGTCAGTCACCTTCAAAGGCCTCCCCGTGGGAGGCCCTACACCTCTCGATCGAGGCACGGTTTCCACGGCTCCCAGCAGTGTCTGAAACTTGTCCATTGTGACACTTCTAGCACTTCTGTCGTTTTTGGTTTCATCTCATCCACATCGGCCAAAGGGTTCCCTTTGAGGACTTTTTTCATCTGGGGAAACAAACAAAAGTCACTTGGAGTCAGATCGGGTGACTAGGGGGGTGGGGCACGGGAGTCAGGCCGTTTGGGGGCAGAAACTGCTGAGCACTCAGCGCGGTGTGGGCAGGGGTGTTGTCACGCCACACGGGGTGCGTGTCCATCACCCGTCATGACAGGGGACAACATGGGGACAGCGTCTCCAAACACCACTCCCTGGAGCTGATCGCAGCCTCTCACACCCACACCAGCGGGTCCATGGGTGCAGAGGGGCTCCTAGAACCCTCCCCTCATGGGGGACGCCTGTCCCACCCGGGCCCGCCTCCCAGAAGGTCACTCCGGGTTTTTGGGGCACCCTTGTAGATTTCCTCCCCCTGCCAGCTGGGGGCACCAGGTTGAAAGGAACAAGTTCAGTGGGTGTTGCCTGCCACGGGGGCCCCTCAGTTGAATCTCAGGCCCCCTGTTTTCAGGGACCCTCAGGACACGATGGCAGAGAAGCTGGTGGGAACCACACAGCCCCCCCCCCCTCCCATTCTAGGTACTTGGGAGGGTGGGGTGCTAACAGGCGAGGTTCTGTCCTGTGAACCATGATGCTGAGGGAGGTGCTTGTGCAGGGACCAAGCACATGAACCACAGTGGAAGAAGATGCGGGCAAAGTGGCCTGAAATACAGTGGAAAATTCTGTCCTACCGCATAGACCGACTCGTGGGCATTATATTCTCTACTACAGAATTAGAATACGGAGAAGCCGGGATGGCTCAGCCCGTTGAGTGCTCGCTTTACAGCCCTGGGACCGAGGATCGAATCCCGTTCCCGGCCCATGTGAACCCATATGCTGGACTGGGGTGAGCTTCTCATGTGGGAGGCCCCCAGTTTGGTTCCTGCCCTGTGCGGCCCCCACCCACCTGTGTGGAATGAAACCATGTTGAAAACTGATGATGCACAACTATGGAGACGGCTCTGGGCCCTCCCCCTTCTCCCTGTCTCTCTTTGTGTCCAAAACAATAGAAGAAATCTGACAAGGAATTAGAATAGTATTGAAGGCTCATAAGGGCTCATATGAAGGAGGTAGGCACTTATGTTTGCACTCCATGAGTTGAGAGGTCTCATGGGTGGATATACAGGAACTGAGTGTGGAAATCCGTCCCCAGGACCCGCTGCTGGCCGTGGGCCGCTCCTTTGGTAGCTTCCTGGGGTCACTGTTCAGCCCTTTGAGCTCGGTGGAGGCATGAGGGCAAAGGGGACACATGGCTCCCTGCTGGTCTGCCCCTCCAGGGGGGACTGTGTGGCCATGGGACCTCCCAGGCCACCAGGAGTGCTGAAGCCACCATCCATGACTCTGGGCTCAGGAGCCACGAGTCATGTCAGCTACCACGATGGCGTTTCTTGTCACTGGCTACTTAGCACTTCCTAGGAAGTGTGTGACTCTTTCCTGTCACTGAGCAGGAAGCAGTGGGGAGAAGCTTCTAGGACTCACCCCCTGTGGTGGGGGCTCCAGAGCCGGCCTCAGGCCTGCCCGCCCTTCTGAGTACTGGGTGACCTCCACCAAGCAGCTCAACCTCTCTGATCCCAGATTCAGGCCAACACAAGCTCAGGGAGATGCGCCGGTCAGCGTGGGTGTCTGGGTGCGCATGGGGGAAGCAGGCACCCGCCAGGTCTCTTCAGGCCTGGGCTCAGGGTGCTGTGCTGTCCCCAACCCCCTCCAGGTGGTGGCTGCAAAGGAGATGGGTATCTTCCATTCATCACGATGGGAGTGGGTGGGCCTCTGTGTGTTCAAACAAAATGCATCTTTAAAAAAAAAAAAAAGGTTTATTTTATTGTTTTTGACAGAGTGAGAGACAGAGAGAAGGGGGAGGGCCCAGAGCAGTCTCCACAGTTGTCCATCATCAGTTTTTGACATTGTTTCATTCCACACAGGTGGGCGGGGGCCATGCAGGGCGGGAACTGGGCTGGGGGCTTCCAGTTTGACACCCCCTGGAGCAAGGGGGTCAAACCGGGGGGTTAGCAATGAACTGGGGGCCTCCCACATGGGAAGCACACCCCAGTTCAGCACATGGGCCCACACGGGCCAGAGCCAGGATTCGATCCTCCGTCCCCGGGGCTGCAAAGCGAGCACTTAACCCGCTGAGCCATCCCGGCTTCCCCACCAAATGCATCTTCTTGGTGTATTTTTCTATGTGTGTTTAAGTAGCCAGCAAAGCCCTTTTGTTCACAAGAAGTCTTGCTGAGAACCCCAGCCTCTGGAACATGTCACAGTGGAGTTGCTTGGATGGGCCGTAGTGAAGGGTCAGGGCTGGGAAACCCCATAGTGAGAGGACGGGGCTGGGAAACCCCACCCACTGATCTTCACCTTCACCCCAGAGCCTTGCAGCCCAACTTTAAAACATCCCATGGTCAGATCCATTTCCACAGACTGTAAACAGGTGCATGGAGACCACAGCGCAGGGACAGGGGACAGGCGTGTGGTCACATCTGTCAGGGTGGCAGCCGCCACTCTTGACTTCCCGGTAGGGTTTATGAGTCCGGCCTTGGGCACGCACTTCGTTTGCGGTTTTGTCTTGCGTTCTGTTCGTAACCAGATGTGTAATCTTGCTGTTGGGTTTTTCAATTGTAGTCTCTTTAAGTCCTCAACTTCTGTGACTAGGATCTAACCGGCAGGCCTTGGTCGTTTGGTACTTACATCCAAGGTCACATTGGGTTCAACTGGCCCCGTTCCACATCATTTCTCTCTAGAACAGATGGGAGAATGTTTGGCTTGGTGAGGTGTAGCTGCGCCTTCCACAGGGCGCACCCTCTGAGATGCGTCTCTAGCAGCTGAGCCGGGTTTGTTCCGCAAAACTTGGGGTCCTGGGGAGCCCCACTTCTCTTATGCAACCCAGCCACAACCTCTCCCCCTGTCCCTGGCTATTCCCAGCCAGCACAGCCCCCAGAGAGAACCAATGCCCCGAAAATGAGACCCCAGGCAGGGACAGCTGTGGACTTTTATAACTCCTGGGCCGTTAACATGCTTTGAAAATGACAATGTTCTGATTGTACTTCCAAATGGAGCGCAGGAAAAAAGACCTAAAACCGTAACAAAACACAGTTTTCACTTTGGGGTTTTTTGATGATGGTGGCGTATGTTCATGTGCGTGTGTGTGTGTGTATAGAATTGGTGATGGTGGCGTGCATGCATGTGTGTGTGTATAGAATTGGCGATGGTGGCATGTATCCATGTGCATGTGTGTGTGTATAGAATCGGTGATGGTGGCGTGCATGCATGTGTGTGTGAGTATAGAATTGGTGATAGTGGCATGTATCCATGTGCATGTGTGTGTGTGTATAGAATTGGTGATGGTGGCGTGCGTGCATGCACATGTGTGTGTGTATACAATTGGTGATGGTGGCGTGCCTGCATGTGCATGTGTGTGTGTATAGAATTGGTGATGGTGGTGTGCATGCATGTGTGTGTGAGTATAGAATTGGTGATAGTGGCATGTATCCATGTGCATGTGTGTGTGTATAGAATTGGTGATGGTGGCGTGCATGCATGTGTGTGTGTATAGAATTGGCGATGGTGGCGTGCCTGCATGTGCATGTGTGTGTGTATGTGTATAGAATTGGTGATGGTGGTGTGTGTGCATGTACATGTGTATGTGTGTATACAATTGGTGATGGTGGCGTGCCTGCATGTGTGTGTGTGTGTGTGTGTATAGAATTGGTGATGGTGGCATGCCTGCATGTGCATGTGTGTGTATAGAATTGGTGATGGTGGCATATGTGCATGTGTGTGTGTGTGTGTGCATATACCAGGTGTGCATTTTCTACCTGTTGACCTGCATTTGTGTGTGCATATACGTCTCGTGTGTATGTGTGTTTTCTACCCCTCGACCTGTTTCCACCTGCCTAACTCACCTGTGTGTGTGGAGAACGGTTAATGCTTTCAGAGCCTGTGATCGTGGGAGTTGTCCGTCAGCGGCTGGGTGGTGCTGGCGGGTCTGTGTGGACTGGTCCTGTGTCTGTGCCACACACTTGTGTCCCAGGAAGGTCTGTCGTGAGCTCCTGAGCACACTCACCTTGCCTGTGGGTTGACAAAACTAGACTCAATGAGCTGCGGGGGCAGGGCGGTCTATGTTAACAAACAGGCCAGTGAGCATTCCTTGGCATGTCTGGCTGTCGCCAGAGTGGAAAGACCTGTTCTGCCAGCTGAGGTGAAGCTCCCTGGAAAGCACAGTAGTGGGGAAACTTCTAGATCCTGCCGGCTGAGCACCTTGCTGTCTGGACCATGGCGGTCGGATGCTGGGACCCACACGGAGTAGCTCATCTCCCACTTCACTGGGAGGGGTTCTAACTTCAGCTGCTACTTCCCAGCTGTCCCCACAACCGGACCCAGCATGGACCCAGCGAGGACCCAAGGAGGAGAGGGCACGTTCCAGAAGGTCTACCCACCCCAGGTTTTTACACAGTGCCTTTCCATGATGTCCTTTTCTTGTTTCAAAACAGTGTGAAAACTGAAAAATCCACTACGTGGGGGCTGGGCATGTGAGTCCCCCAGGGTCGGGGGGAGCTCTTCCGAGTCCCCCTGGAGTGGGGGGTGCTCTTCTGTCCTTCTAGAAGAGGTAGAAGGAAAGTGAACAGAACTAGGAAGCACCCCTCCCAGGGACATGTAGGGCTGCCTTGACCAGCCACTGTCAGGAACCCTGCCAAGGACACATCCGAGGTCATGAGTACCTCTCAGCGTGTCCCCGCCAGCCCACACCTTGAGCAGGTCCCTGAGCTCTGCTCACAGCCACGGGGCTGTGTGCCGACCCTGGGAGCCAGGCCGGGTCACCTGCGGTCCCCAGGGCGCCCTCAGCCAAAGCCACACCCACCCACAGAGGCTCAGGCCGGATAAGCGTTAGACCATTAGAAGCAAACCCCTCGACCTCCCTGGGGCTTCTTTAAGACCACACCAACCCTCCCCCTGCAGAAGCAGACACAGTGCATGCATGTCACACGGGCGTCACCCAGCTTCTGTAACTTCACCTGTGGCCGCCCGTTACACCCCCTTTTGCCCCCCAAGGGCAGGGCAGTGTCACCGGGTGGCCCGTGCGACCCCAGCTGGCAGCCCGGGCACCTGGCAGCGTTTGGCGTTGGAGACTTTCTGGGCATGCGCAGTCCGTGGCCTGGGCGGGAATCTCATGCCCAGGTCCCACTGCACAGGGACACGGCTTGTCCCACCTGCCTGGCTTCTTGGTCCACGTGTGTCAGGCCCGGCAGCAGCCATCTTTGGGGACGTTTGTGACATTGTGTAGTTCTCTGCGCAAGGATTCGCCCAGGCCCCCAATCACATAGACACCCGAACTCTGGGGTATGGATTTTACACACATTTTCAGGGACCCCCAAGGAATGAAAATCGGGGGCTCACAACGTTCCTTACGAGTCCCAGTGCTGAGCTGCTTTCCCGTCCCGGCTGCCCCTGTGTTGTTTGACCAGAAGCCACTTAACCATCTTGCCATTGATTGAGTGACATTTGTCATAAAGAAAAGAGAAAATCATAGGGAAGCCAGGATGGCTCAATGGGTTGAGCTCTTGATTGCAGCCCCAGGGTCGGAGGGTCGAATCCCAGCCCTGGCCCGTGGGGACCCACATGCTGAACTGGGGTGTGCTTCCCATGCAGGAGGCCCCCAGCCCCGGCCCAGTTCCTGCCTTGTGCAGCCCCCGCCCACCTGTGGTATGAAACTATGTCACAGCTAATGATGTGCAACTGTGCAGACTGCTCTGGACCCTTCTCGCTGTCTCTCTGTCAATAAATAAATAAACAATTAAAAAAAAAATTTTAAGAGAAAAACAAAAAACAGAAATGAGCATCTCAAGCGATGGATTCCTCCAAGCCTACAACCTCGATGTTACAGAAGAAGCCACACACGAGTGAGAAATGATGTTCTCACCTGTAAAGGACTTTTTAAGGGTCATGCTTCATCTCGCTGGTTCTCGCTAGGGTTGTGCCAAACGGCTGTGGTCCCAGCTCTCCCTGTCACTCAAACCCCAGCGCAGGCCAGGTTGCCAATCACCTACCTGGTCATTTCGGGGGAACCAAGAACACAAACTACTTCCTTTGGGGCCATTTGGATGGATCAGCGACTTAGGGTCCTTTCAAGCCCCTGAGAAGTTGTAGTCTCGGAAAAGATTCAAATGGCACCGAGAAAGCCGCTCTGTGACCCACCCAGCCTCTTCCTACACTCGGGCGCATGCGTGCACACTCCACGCTTTTTTCTGTGTCTTCCCAGTTTTCTGGGCGTGACTGTGATGGTGCCTCTGTTGTGTAACGTTTTTCCTTGCGTTGTGTCCTGGAGTTATTTTTTTCCTGGCTACCAAACTGTCTAGTGGGGCTAGAACAATGTGTCTTTAATCGTTCACCTCCTAAAGTGCTGTTGGATTCTTTCTACAGTTTGCTCAGGGCTCTATGCCTGGATGGTGGCTGCCTCTGCCCAGCAGAATGGATCAAAGAATGAGCCCCTTAAAAACGATCCGGGACGCACACACCCCAAAATAAGCAAGAGATACAGAACGGACCATGAGGCAAAGCCCCAACCCCCGACGTGGTCTCGATATCCCGTCTGGGGGTCTAGTTTACTCATGGCCATTGGCCCTGTGTAATTATCGCAGTATTTTCTGCCCTGGGGTTTGCTATCTCGCGCCCCACCCCCAAAGTGAGGATGCTGACACAGAAAGGGAGGCGGAAGCAGCAACGTTTATTGAGCATGAAAGTTGAGAAAGGACACTTCCAAGAGAGGATCGCAGGCCCTGAGCAAGAAGAGATGGCTCAGAAGGCTTCGATGGCTGGGGTCTGGACAGCTTTATCCTTTGTGCTTAGAAGGGGTCACACCTTTCTGGGCGTGGGGTCTTATGATTGACAGTCTTGATGGACAGGGAGCCATGACACCTCTATTCGATGGTATAAGTCCCTTCACAGAGTTCAGCCCGATACAGCGGTATTGGTGAACTTCTGGGCATGTGCATGATATTATAATGAGGCTTAAGGTGGAAAGTGGGTCCTAAGGGAGGGGTCCCGAGATCCCCTAGTCTAGCTGCCCCGCCCCTTTCCCCACCCCCACAAATCTCTATGGGAAGCTGAGGGGCTGAAGGTCCTACTGAGCCTGGTCATTTGTCCCTGCCTGTCGGGGGCGGGGTTCAAGGAGCCCTCCCCGTTTCTAGGCTAAAATGGGGAAGGGTCTCAAGGTCAAACCCTTTGGTTGGGACGGTCTGGAAGCCTCGCTGGGGTATATTTCATATGCCAATGGCCCCTAGCTCAGGAGACGCCCATACCGATCATGAATTTCAAAGCTGCACCCCAAAAGCAGACTCCTGGGGCTTCCTCTGCCCAGGAGCCGAGTCCGAAGGCCTGGAAAGAAGACTTGACCACAATCAACAACACAAATAAAACAGGGGAGCTGATGGAACTGCGCAAAAGAAGAGCAGACACTTCTAGAAAGAAGAGGGGGCTTCCTTGTTTGGCCCCATCACCATAACGACACCTGCCCATCGGTGGGGACAGGGCCTGTGGTGGCCCCAGCGGGTGAACCCTTCCTTTACTCCCACCTCGATGCTCGCTGCTGCTCCCTGTGCTTCTAATTCCATCAGCCTTCAGCCACCTGCAGGTGGCGTCACATCTGTACCCGTGGCTATGACCTGGGGACTCAAGGTCCCCGTTCTGCAGGGCCCAGGAGGTGGGCGCCTCGTTCCTCTCTCTTCACAGCAATGTGGCGACCCAGGATCTTCTGGACCCCCTAACTTCTTATTTAACGCTCTGCTCTCAAAAAAAAAAGACCTGGGGAGGGTCTGTTTTCATGCATGGGGGTCTAACACCCAGGAGGCCTGAAGTATTTGCATTGATAATGGTTTCCTCTGCTCGCTCTCTCGTTGTTTTTTTCCCCAAAATGCCTCTTTGTTCAAGGATCTATTTATGACTTGTCTTTTCTTCCAGCTCTTCTGTCTTTTAAAGTCGGGGCTCTGTCCTTGTTCTGAAGCCCCTCCTCCACCCCCAGCCCCCGCCCCTTGACGGGGTTTTGGGGGAGCTCATTTTTCATTTCCCAAAGCTCTGGCCTGCGCTTGATGATCCCTTTTCATAGCACGGTTCTGTTTCTGTGGTACCTACGGTTGAGTTCTTCTGAGGAGCCCAACAGGCCAAAGGGTTGGGTTTTGACATCGGCTCATGATCGTCTCAGTGAATTTTGCTATCGACTTCTGACTCAAAGTCCTTTAGGGAAGGTCAACCCTGGGACGAGATGAATTCCAGACGAAGCTATCTTTGTGTGAGTTAAAGCAACACCAGGGAAGTGGGCCATCGGCCAACTTGTAAGTTCCATGAGAGGCCACTTTCTGTGAGGCTGAGAAGTCAGCCAGATGCAGGCAGAAAAGTGTCTTATTGGCACTTCCGTTTGGAGTTCTTTTTACCCTTGATCTTAGCCAAAAGGCCGCGGAGAAGTGATTGGAGTTCTTTTTTTTTTAAGATTTACTTTTATTGTTTTGTTTTTGTTTTTGACAGAGAGAAGGGGAGGGCCCAGAGCCGTCTCCATAGTTGCACGTCACTAGTTTTCTACATAGTTTCATTCCACAGGTGGGTGCGGGGCTGCGCAGGGCAGGAACTGAGCTGGGGGGAGGCACACCCCCACAAGCTTGGGGCCTCCCACATGGGAAGCTCACCAGGGGCAGGAGCCAATCCAGGGGCCCCCCACATAGGAAGCTTGCCCTGTGAGAACCAAACTGAGAGCCACACCCCAGTTCAGCATAGGGGTCCACACGGGCTGGGGCCAGGATTCAATCCTCAGTCCCCCGGGCTGCAACCGACAGACAAGGATGTGCTCAGCTCTGCCACCTCACTGAGTCACCCCGCGTTACGTCACAGCCTGCTGGGCTCTGGGGAACCAGGAACATGTTTTTACAACACGATGTTCCAGGGACAGGGGGAGGGGACACGATACACAGCACCTGAGGTGGGAAAGGGACCCCAGAGAGAACGTGCCAGGGGCACAGGTGCGGAAGACGCGCCAAAGGGCCCCGCGTGGGATCGCAGGCGAGGGAGGGTGTGTCACAGAATGAAGTGGGTGGAGTGGGGACGTAAGGCCCACGTGCAGGGCTGACACGGACACTGCATGTGCAGACGCTGTGACCCAGGGGATCAGTCTGGCATGTTAGAGGAGTACCAGGGGGGCTCCCGGGTGTGAGCAGGGGCCCAGACGGCCTCAGGGACAGCCCGGGTCTCTTCCGGTTGGACTGGAAGGCCCCAGTGCGGCCCAGGATGGGAAGAGGAGGCAGAACCAGGAACCTGTTTGGAAGGAAAAGCTATCAAGACTCCTATCCGGACAAACCACCCCCAAACAACAATAAAAGATCGCTGGCTGGGACTCAGGGGGGCCCGGCTTCTGGGGGTTCCGCTGGGTGGTTGTCTGTCACTCACACACCCGAGTGACCTCTCTCTCTCTCTCTCTGTCTCTTTCTCTCTCTTTCTCTCCACACGCTTTCTTACACTCCAGATGTTGAGCCCGAACTGCTTCTCAGCATGCCAGCCAGTAGCACATCCTCTGGGACCTTTAAGGTCAGGTGTGGAGCTAGATGTCCTTCCTTCGGTCGCCCCCAGTCAGTCAAAGCAGGTTCAAGGGCAGGACAGGAAATAGATGCCAGCCATGGCAACCCATTTGTGGTCATCTCTCATTAAGCTGACCAGACGTCCCATTCGAAATGGGGCATAAAACACAAGTTCGTCAACTTTCTTAAAATATAATGAGAGGTTTTAGCCACCTTTGTTTTTCTCTAGCTCATCAGCTATCGTTAGTGTAGGTGGTGGGTGGCCCAAGACAATTCTTCTTCCCATGTGGCCCAGGGCAGCCAGCAGGTTGGAACCCCCCCCCCCCCAGCTGGATGTTTCAACAAAAACACTAAACAGTGAATTGTGTACTTCCTGTTACGTGACCCCAGGCATCAAGGGACGGCTCATTGTCTGTCTTTGATTGCATGTGATTCGTTTTTGACATAGTTTCATTCCACACAGATAGACGTGGGGCTACATGAGGCGGGAACCAGGCTGGGGGCCTCCTGCATGGGAAGCTCACCCCCTTGAGCCAGGGGATGAACTGGGGGGCGAGAACCAAACTGGGGGTCTCCCGCCTGGGAAGCACACCCCAGTTCAGCACGTGGGTTTGCACGGGCCGGGGCTGGGATCCGATCCTGGGACCCCAGGCCTGCAAAGCAAGCCCTCTCGTGCCGAGACATTGCTGCGATGTATCCTGAGGTCTGGTCCTTGCAGGATGAGCACCGGCTCCGGTGGAGTTGAAAAGCCAGAGCCTGCGGTTTTGTTGAGGAAGCTCAGCTTCCAGTTGCATCATGATCCCCACGTGGGCTGGTTCGTTCACCCTGATTCGGAACAATGGGTTCTTCGTGTCAGTTTCCCCCACCCCATCACGTTCCAGCCAGAAACGCGGGCTCTCTGATCTGATAAGACCCAGCTTTGCACCTTTGTCACCATCAGCTGCTCACTTCCCCTTGGGGACTCTGGGCCCCAGGGGGGTCGTGGGGGACTATGCCGTGTCGTCTGGTGCCCTGGAGGGTCACTGGTCCCGATGGTGCTGGGTCCTGAGCTCTTGATTTCGCTTTACTTTCTGGCAGAAAGGAGGAGATGAAAAAGAGGGTCTCTCCTTGCTGACTCCTCCCCTGCCCTGATTGCTGACTCGCTTGCTGAAGTGGGGTGCTTCTCCTTTCTGGGGGTTCATCTTCCTCAAAAGTCTGCGGGTACGGGGTTGGGCATTTTGCCGCTGTGTTTGGGGTTCCCCACAGCTGTCTGTGAATGCAGAACTGGTCGCCCTGCCCGACAGGGAGTTGAGCAGGGAGGTTGCCGTGCGCCCGGGGTACACCCCAAGGATGTGTTCTGTAGGGGCAGGCACCTCGAAGTTTCCACACGTCCTCTCTCACACACAGGGGGCAGAGGCCTTGGCGCCTCACTGCCCAGGCTGGGGGGAGGCTCCTGTGGGTCCCCCACCATGCAATCTCCTGCAGGGTCTCTCAGGGGGACCCCGGCTTCCCGTGTGCACCCCAGGCAACCTCAGAACCGTCCCCGGCTCCCCACCCCCTGGTGGTCTCTGGCCATCTTGGGCCACCTTCTTGGTTTCCTATGCCAATATGACTGGTTGGTCATTTCAAAGACACTTTGCGTCATTTCCAGGCATTGGGGGCTGGCCGTGGTGGCTGCAGCCATGGGTCGGTCTCCTGCCTGTATTGCATCCGCTGGCATCTTTGGGGGCATCTCTGGGGTGTGAAGTTTGCAGGAAAAACTGAGCCACAGGCCCGGCTTTGCAGCTGGAAGGATCTGGGTTCAAATATGGGTCCTTCCGCCACCCTAGGCCTGATCCATAACACGGCCGTGGTTAGAAACTATCGATAAAATCCTTAGCACCAGGGGAAGCCAAGATGGCTCAGCGGGTTAAGCACTCGCTTTGCAGCCCCAGGGACCAAGGATCGAATCCCGGCCCTGGCCCGTGCAGACCCATATGCTGAACTGGGGTGTGCTTCCCATGCGGGAGGCCCCCAGCCCAGTTCCCGCCCTGCAAGGCCCCCGCCCACCTGTGTGGAACGAAACCATGTTGACAACTGATGATGTACAACTATGGAGACTGTTCTGGGCCCTCCCGCTTCTCTCTGTCTCTCTCTGTCTCTGTCAAACACAATAAAATAATTCTTTTAAAAAATTGTTTTCTGTGAAGTGAAAATCTCCCCTTGCCTCATCTTCAGAACACAGTTGGGGAAGTAGGGGACAGATGAGCAACCTCTGTATGTCTCGTGGAAGAAGACTCCCAGCAGAGCTGGACCTTCTGAGCCTCATGGGTCCCTGTGACACGTTCAGCCCCAGGCTGTCCGCCGGGAAGACCGGTCCCAGAGAAACGGTGGCCCCAGGCCACGGGAGCCAAGCCCGGGCATTCCTGGGATGCTTGTGGCGTCTAAGGCATGCTGGGGCGCCTCACTTTAAGAATCGGAAGATCACTCACAGACACCAAGAGCCAGATTGCGCCAGGGTTGGAACCAACCCTGAAGAAGCTTGTGCGTTGTGTGGAGGCGACATCAGGCAGAAAACGTCACCATGAAGTGACAGCCACAGCTCAGACGCACACACCAGCCCTGCCGAGGACCAGAGGCCAGGCTCTGACTCGCCATCTCAGAGTTTTTGTGTCTCTGTTCAAAGGCAAGGGGAGGACTTCACGTCTGTGAAGCATGATTGTGTACGCGGCTGCGTGTCTGGGGCATTTGCTTTTCACCTTCTACCGGCCGTCTTGTCGTGACCCCTCGTGTGGTCCTCACATCAGCTCGCCACACTGCAAGCTCCAGGGGACCCCCGATCCTGGCCTTTTGCCCCTTTTATGTGGGCCGGATTTGGGGGGCAGGTGGAAGCCTCTGGACCCATTGGCTGGCATCCAGTTTTGTTATTTGAACTTGTTTTTTTTAAGATTTATTTTATTGGTTTTTTTTGGACAGAGACAGAAGGAGGGGGACAGAGCAGTCTCCATAGTTGTATGTCATCAGTTTTCAACATGATTTTGTTCCACACAGGTAGGCAGGGGCCGCGCAGAGTGGGAACCAAGCTGGGGCCTCCCGCATGGGAAGCACACCCCCTCAAGCCAGGGGCCTAACTGGGGGGTGAGAACCGAACAGGGGACCCCCTGCATGGGAAGCGCACCCCAGTGCAGCCTACAGGTCTGCACAGGCCAGGGCCGGGATTTAATCCTCAGTCCCCAGGGCTGCCAAGCAAGCACTCAACCCGCTGGGCCATCCTGGCTTCCCCCAATTCTTAGATTCTTGCATCCCTTTCCTTTTCCCTCTTCTGCACAAAGTGTGGTGGATCACACATACAGTTCTGTGCCTCGCCAGTGCCTTTTACACGTTTGTACATGAAGACTGGTCATTCCTATCTCGCCATCATTGTCCTGGCTATTCTTTTTGACAGCTGCATAATATTCCACTGTCTATCTGTACCTCGGTCAATGAAGTGCCTAAGAGGTGTGTGGGCTGTTCCTAATACTTGGTTCTAACCAATAATACTCTGATGTCTTTTCATACGTATGCAAGCATACCTCCACAGCAGACTCCCAAAGTGAGGGGTCGAAGGGCATCTGCTCAGCCCCCTCTTTCACTGTGTCTGTGCCAGCCTGACCCCCACGGGCCTGACTGCAATGCTTGTTATCACACTTCGGGACTTTTCCTAATCCGATAGGTAACCAACAGTGTTTTCAGTAGTTTTCTAAGTATTTCTCTTGTGGTAACTTCGGCATGGTGAGCACGTGTCAGAGTTGGCTTTATTTTATTTATTTATTTATTTAAAATATATTAACCATGACCTCTTTTTTTTATACTTAGTTTTTATCTTTTATTGGTTTTTGAGAAAGTGAGAGAGACAGAGAGAAGGGGGGGCGGGGCCCAGAGCAGTCTCCATAGTTGTGCATCCTTAGCTGGGACATGGTTTCCTTCCACACAGGTGGATGTGGGGCCATGTGGGGCAGGAACCAAACTGGGGGCCTCCCACATGGGAGGCGAGAACCTTTGTCAGCATCCTGGTGGTTATCAGTTGCACCACAGTTCGGCCTATGGTTTTGCAAGAGCCAGGGCCAGGATTGAACCCTGGATCTTACAATTGTGGGGCAAGTACTCAACTGTTGAGCTACCCCCACATCATATATATATATATATATAAAACCCTCTGTTCATACCCTTTGCTTATCAATCTCTGAGAACTCTTTGGTTGATTCCTTATCAATTTCTAGAAGTTCTCCATGTTGACTTTGTATCTAATGGGTGTTAACATGTAACTCAATGCCTTACCAAGATCCACTGAAGAACCCAGGAAACTTTGAATGTTTAAGGGGCTATTAAATAGAAATGTTTTGATTTCTTTCTCACTTAATGAAATTAATATAAATTAAGTAGACAGTATCTAAGGGAGATCATGAGACACAGGGCCCATTTGAAGAAAACGTTCAACCGTGGACAGAAATATTTCGGTCAATAAAAGACTTAACTTCCTCTTGTGTGGAAAGATTTAACATTGTAAGTATGTTCATTTTTCACAAGTTGATTCTTGAATTCAACACCGTCGTAATTAACATACAAACAGGATTTCTTTTTGGAACATGAACAGAGTATAATAAATTTTACCTAGAAAAATACACACATGAGAATAGCCAGGACAATTCAAATGGAGAAAGGTATAAGAAGGGGGAGGGGAGAGATGACTGCCATCGTAGGTTAGAATTTGTTACAATACCACAGTCACAAAAAGGGTCAGAGATTAGAGAGAAGACAGAAAGCAGAGAAACAAAGAGAAAATAGGCCAAAATGTACATCCCTTTTGCTTTACTCTTTAGAATTTCAAATTAGTTCAGAGAAGAAAGTTTTCTTGGTAATAAGAGAAAAATAGCAGACCAGATTCAATTTCAGATGAACTAAATATTTAAACATAAAAAATTCATGCCATTAAAAGTCTAGGAAGGGGAGACTGGGATTGCTTAGTGGTTGATCGCTTGCCTTGCAATCACGAGGTCTGGGGTTCAATTCCTGGCCCTGACCCGTGCAAACCCCATAGGCTGAACCGTGGTGCATCTGGTAACCCCAGGGATGGCAGGGAAGGTTCTCGCCTCCCATGAGGGAGGCCCCCAGTTTGGTTCCTGCCCTGCGTGGCTCCACATCCACCTGTGTGGAATGAAACCATGTCACCACTAATGATGTACGACTATGGAGATGGCTCTGGGCCCTCCTCCTTCTCTCTGTCTGTCAAAAACAATGAAATAAATAAAAAAAAAACAACTTTAAGTCTCAGAAAATGATAAATTAAAATTATTTTGAAGGAAGAATTTTTTCCTAAGCACCGTGCAAACATAGACATTGTAAAGGAGAAGATTAGTCAAAGTGACTATATAATAATTAGAACTTTCTTTCATCTACAAAGAGCACATGCAAACAAACAGGAAACAATTTTTTTGATTTTCAATTGAACTAAAAAAAAATGAGAATTGAGGAGCAAAATCATTGAAAAAAATAGGAATGATGTATAAACGTATGAAAATATGCTAAAGAGCATTCATATGAGAGGCAAGGCAATCTAACACCAATGATGAGATTCGTTATTTCATTTTTCAGGTGGAAACAAATCAGGAAGTTTGACAATCATTCATCCAGTTAGGATGTCAGGTTTTATTGTATTTTTTATGTCTTATATTAAGCAGATATTGAGTTGATCATGACTTGGGATATAATTGGTGCAACTTGGGGTAAAGCAAACAGGCCATCTTTATAAAAATGAAGATTTGAATGTCTCCTCTTCTCCTTTCGCTGCTGGGAATTTAACCTGAGGAGGTCATTTCCACGTGAGCAGAACTGCACACAGGGACATTCAGTGTGGCCTTGAAGAGAGTTACAGAGAACGGGAAATGCCCCAAGTGTCTTTCAGTGACGACACAGAGTTATCTCAGCATCCCTATAAATTTTCTTCTCAGCATGCCCTAGCTGCACCCCCTAAGTTTCAGTGTGTTGTGTTTTTGTTTCTATTCATGCATGCTCTCATCTCCCTTTGTGACATCTTCTTGAATTCCCTGGTTACTTAGGGCACGTGGTTTTATTTGCATATACTTGTGAATTTCCCACCTTGCCTCCTGTTGCTGATTTCTATCATGGCCAGAGAACATATTTTGCATGATTTCCATCTTTTTAAATTGATCAAGGCTTGTTTTTTTTGATGACCAATCCTAAAATGAAAAACAGAAATAAAAATAAATTTTAAAAAAGGCAAAGAACAATGTGTCCTAAATAAGGTTAAAAAAAAAACAATGACAAGTTAGAAAAAAAGAATTGCAACTTATATCACAGGGGGATCGTCTGATGAAACAGGCACCCTCTTGCACAGTTGGCATGAAAGCCAAAAAGTGCAACCCCGTTTTGCACCATTTGGAGGGGAGTTTGCCAGCACCTAGCAAAATAACACCTGCATCTTCCCTCTTAGCCAACACTCTGGCTTTTAAAAATTTATACCGGGGAAGGTGGGATGGCTCAGTGGGTAGAGCGCTCGCTTTGCAGCCCCAGGGACCGAGGATCAAATCCCGGCCTCGGCCCGTGCGGACCCATAGGCTGAACTGGGGTGAGCTTCCCATGCGGAGACCCCCAGTTCAGTTCTTGGCCTCTGGGGTTCAGCTCCTGGCTCGAGGGGGCGTGCCTCCCATGTGGGAGGTTCCCCAGCCCGGTTCCCACCCTGCACAGCCCGGTACCCACTGCAGAGTCAAACGATAGAAAACTGAAGATGGCTCTGGGCCCTCCTCCTTCTCTCTGTCTCTGCCTGTTTCTCTCTCTCTCTCTGTCAAAAACAATAAAAGAAAAAAGATCCCCAATGCCACCAACGTGGCCACGTGAATGGACATGATTTATCTCAACAGCTTGAGGACTGAGGTGTGAACCACAGACTTCCCAGGCACAGGCCCGGTTTCTAACTGTATTTCCAAGAACAGATGCCAGAGGGAGTCCCAGGAGGTGTGCCCAGGAGGGTTGTAAGCCCTCCTCCTAGGTCCCTTCTCTGGTCCTTCAGCCTCGCCCCTCTAACATTACCCGCAGGGGACACCAGGGGGCGCTGCAAACACGCCGGCCCCACAGGGAGCAACGAGAGGGTGGCTGGTGGTCACACCTCCGTGGCCTGGGGCTCCTTCCCTAGCAGCGTGTGTGTGACAGATTCTGGGGAACAGTGAGGACCCGGAAAGCCCCAGCGCCTTCTCTTGACCAGACATGAACCCCTGTGGTGCAGGCCTGGAGGAGGTGGGGGTTTGGGGGGGCCCCTGACAGGAAGGGAATCCGCAGGGTCCACCAGGGCATCCTTCTCGTCTTTTCCTGGGAGAACCCTGTGCTTCTGTGACCACCGTGCACGATGCCCCAGGTGGGCCGGGTCACCCTCACGGAAGGACACGCGGAGAGCCTGGCACAGGGTCAGGGAGCATGCAGACCTCGCAAGGCAGGATGGGGGGACAGTCACCTCATGTGGGAGACAGGAGCTGGCCCAGGAAGGAGACCGGAGCCCGTGGGAAACCCGGCCCCCCAATCCTTTCTGGGTAGCAGCGACTGTGGTGGGCTTGGAAGGGAGACAAATGGGTGCACCTTCCAGATGGGGATGCGAGAGTGATGGATGGGGTACTGGGGTCCGTGAGGAAGTGAGGGTACCTCAGGACCCCCTGAAAACCACCCCCATTTGTGTGCCGGGCCTTTTATTTCCCATTGTGTGGTTTGCAACTCCTGTCTACAAGAAGACAAGATTCAGACACCTTCAACGTTGGCCTTGCAGGTATTCAGCAGCAGGGGGAGGACTCGAACCCAAGTCTCATGCCCCGTTCATGGTTCTGGGTGAAAGGCGTTGCTGGAAGAATCTTGGTGCCTCCAGCACCCTCTTCCTCTAGACTCAGGTTTTTCTTCCTTCCCTGGTGCCCAGCTTGGCTGAGGGCAAGTCGGATTGAAATCAAAATGTGGCTTTGTAAAGTACCGTATTTATCCATGTATAAGAGATTAGGGGGTCGTCTCATACATGGGAGTAACCCGTGTATTGATTTTCTTTTAAAGATTTATTTTATTGTTTTGACAGAGTGAGACAGAGAGAAGGGGGAGGGCCCAGAGCCGTCTCCATAGTTGTGCATCATCAGTTTTTGACACGCTTTCATTTTATGCAGGTGGGCGGGGCCACACAGGGCTGGAACTGGGGTGGGGGCCTCCCTCATGGGAAGCACACCCCAGCTCAGCCTATGGGTCCACAAGGGTTGGGACCGAGATTCGATCCTGAGTCCCCAGGGTTGCAAAGCGAGCGCTCAACCTGCTGAGACATCCCGGCCTCCCCCGTGTATAGATTTCTTAATGTTGGGTGAGCAAAGGAGGGGTCAGTTATACACAGAAAAATATGGTCTATTTTTAAAAACAATGTCTCCATCATAGTCACGGAGAAATCACTAGAACATGGAGGCAAGGGGGAAAGATCAGCTCAACTTGCACTACATAGAAAAGCCCATGTTACCATTGGGGGGTCAGATTTTCCTATTTGTGGTTTTCCTCCATGCACTCTACATAATAAGCCTTTTAAGGCATTTGACAATCCTCACAGCCGCCGCTCTTTGCTCTTCTAAACAATACTGCCATCAGCGTCTCCCCCCCACCCCGCCCCCTCCACTTTAGGCGTAGCTTTTCCCAGAAGCAGGATTCCGGGGACAAACAGGAGTCTAACCCTCAATCATCATAATCCCCGGCATCTCCCCAAAGATTAGAGTCTGACTGATTTTTTTTTTATCGCTTCACATGGTGCCGTTTTATATTCTCAGAGGGCGTGTTACAGAAAGGAACCGTGTTGCTTGGAGGTTTTGATTTCCCCAGAAGGTTGGTTCTCCTTTCTTGACCAGGACCGTGTGGATCAGCCACCCAGCATGGTTTCTGTCTGTTGTCAATGTCTAAAAGTGACATCTTTGGTGCACAGAACCTCTACACCGTCTCGCACTGCCTGTCTCATCATGCTGTGTGGCCCCACGGTCTAGCCTGGGGCCTAGTAGGTAGTAACAATTTGGATAACGGATGAGCGACAATAAATGAACTTTTGAAAGAGGAACGAGTCTAAGAAGGCGTCTCTGTAGCTCGGTACATCTGTGATTCTCTCCTGTCGCAGCAGATGAGTGGTGAAATCGGTTTTCAGTTTCCTCTCTGACTTTTCTATCTCATGAGACAGAATTATGTCACCCTTTCGCTCCCGTGTGTTCGCCAAGCATATTCCATTCCAAATATGTGTCCCGTGTTAGGTTGGGGAGGGCACAAGCCCGGGAGGTAGAGTTGGGCATTGATAGCGGGTGCTGGGGGAGCCCAAGTCCCAGATCTGTTCAGAGCTGGGAGGGGGCAGCTTCTCGAACCACCCAGAGCTCTGGTCATGTCGTGGGAGGTGGTGATGAGAACCAGTCTGGCGTGGGAGTCGGGAAGAAGGTGGCTTTCTTACAGCATCGGGCAGTATTCTAGGTCAGGTAACCAATGACTGATGTACTCAGGTTCTCATAGAGCATTTTATCTTTCAGAATCTGTGACATCTTCTCCAATGCCTGTCCCAGGGGGGTTTCTGGCTCAGTCTTTTGTACCACAGAGCCCCCAAGAGCAAAGGGTCACTTCAGTCTAGAGGAGGGGTCCCCAACCCCCGAGCCTGGGCCTGTTAGGAGCCGGGCCTTACTGCGGGTGGGGGAGCGAAGCTTCATCTGTACTTACAGCCGCTGCCCATGGGTCACGTGACCATCTAAGCTCCGCCTCCTGTCAGCTCAGCGGGGGCATTAGATTCTCATAGAAGAGCACCCCCTATAGTGACCTGCACATGTGAGGGATCTAGGTTGTGGCTCCTTATAAGCATCTAAGGCCGATGATCTGAGGTGGAGCTGAGGCGGCGATGTTAGCGCTGGGGAGCGGCTGCAAATACACATGCACATGAACAGAGAGGTGTGACTACACAGAGATCGTCACACAGCAATGGCTTGCAGACTCCCATCAAAACCATACCCGTGAGTGGCAGGTGACAATGAGGCTGCCTCTGGTGGCAGGGTTTCTAGTGGCAAGTGCATTGTATAACTATTTCATTATGGATACAATGTCCTAATAATACTACTAGAATGAAGTGCACCATAAATGTAATGTGCGTGAATCATCCCGGAACACACACACACACACACACACACACACATACCACCTGGCCCATGGAAAAATCATCTTCCATGAAACTGGTCCCAGGGGCCAAACAGGTGTCTGCAGGTCCATTTCCAGCAGAAAATAAAAACCTTGGGGGACCCGAACACCCCTCCCCCTGGGACTGGCTGTGTATTCGCAGCATGGTCCTCGCTTTCTGGATCAGTGACAAATGGAGCCATCCCCGTCCCCATGCACCCTGGCCAAATTTTTTAATTTGTTGGGGGTGGTCACCGCCTGTCCCCCCCCTTATTAACAAATACCCATGTCCAGTGGGCGGTGACGGCGTCGGCGGAGAACCAGCCCATTGGCTGGGAGGCTTTGCTGCTCTGAGACCCATTCAGCCTGTGTTGCCAGAAGGCTACTCATTCTGCACGATCCAGGCCCTCGCTTCCTTTAGCGATGTTGGGGGGGTCCCAGGGGCCCCCCGTGATGACAGGGCTGAGCCTGAGCCCCAGCCCCCTGGAGCCGATGGGGTGTCACTGCCCAGGGTCACCCTAGGGGTCATGCCACCCTTCACCACCCCCCAACCCCCACCTCTGCCCGAAGAAACAAAGGCTTGAATTTCACCGTAATTCAACCCACAGAGAAAAATGCTGCCGAGGCTAAAACTCCAGGGACTATAGCGAGCAAAGAACACAACATCCTCCACCTCACGGCCAGTTCAGCCCGGGCCACCAAGGTGCCAGGAAGATGTCACCCCCAGGCAGGGACAGCCCCCTGCCCCCGCGCGTAGACCACCAGGGGACTCTGTGGAGGGTGATGTGGGAAGGTCATTGAAGAAATATGACCAGGTGAGTAGCATCCTAACGTGCGCTCGTGTGTCTCCTGAGGGGAACGGGGCAGGGGGCGCTGATGGACAGCTTTTGACTTTGTGCAACTCCGTTGCACACACGTGAAATGTCCGTGCCTTTTCTAGAACGTTCAGAGGATGCCACAGGCTTTGAAGGGACCGCGTTTTCTTTCTGCCACATGCTTTTCTGTTCTCTCCGGCGAGGATGAGAGAATGAAATAGAGAGCTTGTAGAGAGAGATGGAAGAAGGCAAGGTTGACACCTTTATAGAATTCAAGTCGCTTTGATATTGCATCTCCATTGCCCAATATTTGTAGGGGGGGAAACACAGGAAAGAGAAAATGTATGCGATGGCTGGGTGCAGACCGATCCTTTCACAAATATTGTTCTAGAAGAAAAGATGACCATGTCGTCTTGGGCTATCAGGACAGAACCCACTGAGCAGTGACAAAGGCAAGCTCTGGTTAAGGTAGCGACCAAGGCTACGGTGAACCGCGGTGACGTGTCCTACACTCAATAACATTCACGGGCCTCTGTGTTATTACTTCGGATCAAAGAGAAAAGTCATGGTGGACAGTTTTCCTGGTGCCACCTCATTTGGTTTTCTGAACACCGCAGGGCCCGAAGTGACATTGAGAGGTTGAGTTCTTGGCCGCTAAACACATTTCTCCTGGACAGGGCTGGCTACGCAGCGTGGACAGTGTGACCAAATGTATTTCTTTGTAAAGAGGACGTGACATGGAAATTGATAGCCAGAGACTGTGATAGTCCTGTGCCACAGGTTTTTAAATACTTTTTCTTTTTTTAATTGTTAAATGTATTGGGGTGCCATTGGTTGGCAACAATGACATTGTTTCCAGGTGGACAATTCTACATGACGTTGTCTATACATCACATTATGTGCTCACCACCCAGAATCAGCTCACTTTCCATCACGGTGTGTTTGATTCCCCCTCCCTACTCCCCCCATCTCTCCCACCCCCCCTTACCCTCAGGTAACCCCTAAACTATTGACTGTGTCCATGAGTCTTTGCTTCTTTGTTCCTCTCAGTTTTATATTCCACCCCTAAGTGAGGTCAGATGCTTCTTCATTCTTTCAGTCTGACTTATTTCACTTTATAAGATGTTTTCAAGATCTATCCACGTTGTCACAAACAGCTGTATTTCATCTTTTCTTATTGCTGAGTAGTATTCCATTGTGCAAATGTACCACAACTTCTTTATTCAGTCATCTATCAGAGGTTTAAATACTTTTTCAACCAAACACGTCTTCACGCAATGAACTTGAGTTGTTTGTCCATGTTTAGCACGTGTTAATACCAGGCTATGCAGATATGTACATGTAGCCCAGCCAGGAATGTGTTCATGGATCATCTCACAGTTGATCGTAAATGTTCCTTGTATTCTTCTTTTTTTTTTTTTCAGATTTATTTTATTGATTTTGACAGAGACAGAGAGAAGGGGGAGGGCCCAGAGCCGTCTCCATAGCTGTATGTCATCAGTTTTCAACGTAGTTTTGTTCCACACAGGTGGGTGGGGGCCATGCAGGGCAGGAACTGAACTGGGGGCCCCCCACATGGGAAGCTCACCCCAGTTCAGCCTATGGATCCACACGGGCTGGGGCTGGGATTCGATCCTCAGTCCCTGGGGCTGCAAAGCAAGCACCCAACCCCCTGAGCCATCCCGGCTTCCCCGTGTCTTGTGTTCTTAAAGACCTTGAGAAATTGTATCCATAACTGCAGGCATCCATGTTTATACTTTCTGCTCAGTAGTTTCTACTTCTAACTGACTCTCGCCTCAAACCAAGTAAGAACTGTGCTCTTGGTTACATACTTCTTTAAGCATATAAACTTTGCATTAAAAGCAAGATGCCTCTTTGCAGTTTTTATATATACAGTAGACTCTCCATTAGCCAACACCCATACCAGATAAATGCATTACTACTTCTTTGATTTTTTTTTTTTTTTTGCTTGTTACTTGAGAGCACCACTCACTTGAATTCCAGTTAACTGAGAGTCTACGGTCGATACACGTAGACGAGGGCTATCCAGAAAGTATCCAGTGATGTGATATGAAAACTAGGGTTGGATTAATTTCTGGACAGCCCTCATATCTACAGAGAATTTTCGTTGCTATGTAGGAAGATAATGCCACATTGTCATCCACAACAAAAAGGAATGTGTTTTTTCCATTGGACACTGATTCATGCTAATATTCTCTTATTTCCCTACTCTTTTTAGTTACTTACTTTGTCTATTAATATGTTATTGAAATGCAATACGTTTGAGGAGGTGATGGTATTAGTAGGAAATTTTCATCTGTATTAGCAAGATATTTAGAACTGCGATGTTTTAATGTATAAAGGAACAGGATTATAGACAATTGATGGTTAAGAGACACAAAGAAATAACTGAATTATTGCAACTAGTATGAGTCCGTTCCCCCAATTTAAGTTTAAATTAGAGGTCACCAGTTCTCAAGTACAATCGGGGACATTACTAGACAGTAGAACCTTAGCTCTAAGAAAAGGTGTCTGATGCTGAGGACATTTTATACCTTGTACATAATGTATGTCTGGATGATTTAATTTTTTTCTCTATGAAAGTGTGTTCTTTTATTACTTACATCATTTTTTTAATGTTGTAAATAAAGGGAGCTTGGGAAAAGAAGAGAAATCTAATCACAAATTCTGTCCCAACCCTTCCTTAACAGTTATTATTAGCATTTCGATCTCTTTCCTTTCAATGAAATTATATGTCTCCATTCCTCTCTTTAGTTTCAGGAAATTAAGTGACGTTGGCAGATTAAGTGCATAGTCCTCACCTGATGTGTTCACATAATGTCTGTCCAGCCATTGGATTGGACCGGACCGCTCGCTCTCTCTCTCTCTCTCTCTCTCTCTCTCTCTCTCTCTCTCTCTCCCTGTCAAAAATAAATAAATAAATAAATAAATAATTTAGAACAACAACAAAAAAAAAAGATGATAGATAGACAGAGATAGGATAGATAGATAAAATAAAAATCAAGTTAAAGGAAAATCACCTTCGTCACTTCACATAATAAAATAATAAATAAATAAAAGATAGATGATAGATAGATAGGTGATAAATAGAGAGATAGATGGATAGACAGATGATAGGTGAATTGATTGATTGATTTATTGATAGATGATAGATAATAGATAGATAGGATAGATACATAAAATAAAATAAAAATCAAGTTAAAGGAAAATTACCTTTGTCACTTCACATAATAAATAAAATATAGATGATAGATAGATGTAGACAGATGATGATAGATTGATAGACAGATAGATAGATAGATAGACAGACAGACAGATAGATAAATAGATAGATAGATAGAGATAGCATAGAATAGATAAAATAAAATAAAATAAAAATCAAGCTGCAGGCAAGTCACCTCTGTCACTTCACATACACCCTAGCTTCTACCTTGTCAATGTCACTTAACATGGGGTTAAAAGGTCACCTGGTTTGATTTACGTTTCTCTCGTGAGCAGGTGACTCTCTACCTGCTCTGACGCACACGAGCACACACACAAGTTCACCTTCACAGTGATGAGGGAGATGCTTGTTTCATTCTGGAAGACGACCAGTGACATAAGCAGGTGCCCCTTCGGATGGACGACGCTGCCCTTGACTCTAGCTCCTGGCCCCTGCGAGAGCCTTTCTGTCCCCAGCCCGCTCAAATGTCCTGGGGTCTCCCACTGTCCATAACTAACGGGGGCTGCTCGGTGTGATGGGGAAGCCTTGGCCACTCCCACATAAGGCCCCGTCTTGATTCCTCCTTCTAGAAATACTGTCCAAAAAAAGAACCCCGGGGAGGCCAGGCTCGATTTGCAGCCCTGGGGACTGAGGATCGAATCCCAGCCCCGGCCTGTGTGGGCCCATAGGCTGAACTGGGGTGAGCTTCCCATGCGGGAGGCCCCCAGCCCGGTTCCCGCTCTGCGCGGCCCCCGCCCACCTGTGGAATGAAACTATTTTGAGAACTGATGATGTGCAACTATGGAGACGGCTCTGGGCCCTCCCCCTTCTCTCTGTCTGTCAAAAACAATAAAATAAATCAAAAAAACAAACAAACAAACAAAAAACAATCACCCCTCTGCAGACAGCGATCCTGCTTTGGGTTTTCCACAACGATGCGGTCGTTAGTGACACTTAGTTCACTGACGTGGATCTTCAGAATGATGGCCTTTGACAGGGTGACAGCCGCAGCTTCAAGTGGGCTGTAAAGACCCCAGGTGGGCCCAGAGCTTGTCTTTGCCTTTGGACAAAGCAGGATTGTTCCCGGCTGTGGCGAAGCTCACTCAGGAGGCCACGTGGCGGGCCCTGCCTTTGACTCTTGGGATGGATTTCCCCCAGCATTTTGTTGTGAAAAGTGTCAAGCCCGCAGTAATGTTGAAAGAACCGAATCGGGTGCATCCACATACCCAATACCTAGAATCTACTATTAACATTTTCCAAAATTGCTTGCTCTCATTTTTTTTTTCTTTTTAAGAGTTTATTGCGTGAGAGAAGGTGAGAGAGAGAGAGAGAAGGGGGAGGGCCCAGAGCCGTCTCCATAGTTGTCCATCATGAGTTGCACATGGTTGCATTCCACGCAGGGGGGTGTGGGGCCACATGGGCCAGGAACTGAACTGGGGGTCTCCCACACGGGAGGTGAGAACCTTCACCACCCTCTAGTGGTTACCAGTTGCCCCACAGTTCAGCCTATGGGTTTGCATGGGCCAGGACCAGGATTCGATCCCTGGACCTCGCAATTATGAGAAAAGCACTAACCTGCTGAGCTACTCCCTTGCTTCCATTTCTATCTGTTTCCCCATCCCTCTATCCATCCATCAACCCATTCTTTTTAACATGTTTCGAAGTACATTGGAAACACTCTACACTTTACCCTCAAATGCCTTAGCATGTATACGATTCGATGTTGTGTATCGTTTTTTAGATGAAGCTTATATAAAATAAAAGGTATGGAGCTGCAGTGAACCACTGGCTACATTTTGAAATAACACCACTGTAATGAAAACGCCATGAAGATATAGAACAATCCCCATATAATTTCCCCAGTCCCTGACCCTGGTCACCTTCACGCCTGTCCCCAGAGTTCACTCACTGATGTGATTTTTTTCACCCACAGATTAGACTTATTCTGCACCATCATTCTTTCACTCGGCATTGCATTTTGAGATTTCTATTTGTTGTTTCACAGATCAGTAGTATATTTCTTTTTCTTCTTTTTTTTAAGATTTATTTTGTTGTTTTTTGACAGAGACAGAGAGAAGGGGAAGGACCAGAGCAGTCTCCATAGTTGTACGTCATTAGTTTTCAACATAGTTTCATTCCACACAGGTGGGCGGGGCCCACACAGGGTGGGAACTGGGCCGGGGGCCTCCCACATGGGAAGCTCACCCCAGTTCAGCATGTGGGGCCACACGGGCCGGGATCAGGACTCCATCCTCGGTCCCTGGGGCTGCAAAGTGAGCTCTCCACTCTTGCTGAGTTGTGACTAAACCACAATATCTGGCTGTTTGTCCATCTAATTGGTGGACACCTGTACTATTTCCAGTTAGGAGATACTATGAACAAAGCTGCTAAGAACATTCTTGGGTGAATGTTTGGATCTGTATCTCCTGGGTAAATATCTAAGAATAGAACTGTGGGTCGTAGGTAGGTGTCTGTTTAGTTTTATAAGAACCCACCAGATGTGTTTCCAAAATGGTCGTATTCTTTTTCATGTGAACCCAGAAGGTATGAATTGTTCCACATCCTCACCTAGTCTTTGATTATTTTAGTGATTTTGGTTGAGTGGAGTATGTCTCTTGGTGGCTTCAATTTGTACTTCCCAGATGACAAACACTATTGAGTTCCTTGAATAGCCAACTCTGTTCATATCTTTGCCCATTTTTTATTGGGTTTGTTTGCCCTTGATTCCTGAGTTGTAGGAGGTCTTTTTCTATTCCAGATACCATTTCTTTTTTTTTTTTTTTTGGACATACGTTTTGCAAATATTTTCTTCCAGTATGTAACTGGCCTGTGTATAGATCAATCTTTTGATGAGCTGAAATTGAAAGTTTTGGTGAAGTCTAATTAGCAATTTTTTTTTCCTCATGATTATTGTTTCCTGTGTCCCATCTAAGAAACCTTTGCTTATTCTCAAGGCATGAGGCTATTCTGTTTTTTTTCTAGAAACTAGCTCTAACATGTATGTTTAGATCCAGGATCCAGCTCAAATGAATTTCTGTGCGTGGTGAGAAATAGGATTCAGAATTTTTCCTTTTATTTTTCAAGGTGGCTGGTGAGTTGTTTCACCTCCATTTGTTGAAAAGATTTTGCAAGACATTTTCTCATTGTATGGCAAATATGTCCCATGGTCTCCTTATTAAAAATCCATGGGATATACAAATGTGGCCTATTTCAGAACTTGTTTCTCTTCCATGGGTCCGTCCACACTCTGTCTTTGATTACTTTAGCTTTGCCATAACACAGTGTGGGTGCAGGAACACGCTTCTTTTTAGAGATGACATTGGACCCTTTAAATCCTTTGAATTTCCATCCAAATGTGAGAATCCGATGGTCAATGTCTAGAACCACAACCACCACAAAAGCCTATTCAAATTACGGTTGGAATTCCAGGGTCTCTATCGATAAAACTGGGGAGAATGGATATTGTAATGATGTGGGTTCTTCTAATTTTTGAATGTGGGAGGTCTTTCCGTTTATATACAGTGTAGACTCTCAGTGAACCGGCATCCCTAGAGATGGGTAGATGCCGGTAACTGTAAGTAGATGGTCTATTAACCAGAATTCAAGCCACCGGCAACGGCTTGAGTTCTAGTTAACAGAGCATCTACTGTAGGTCGCATGTCACTTCTCTCAGCATGTTTTATCGTTATCAGGGCGCTATTCCTGTCCATCTTTTCTCCGATGGATTTGCAAGCACATACTTTGGTGCCGTGCTGAAGAAATGAATTTGTTGTGTTTTCCCCGTGTGAGCTGCTAGAATGTGATTCGCTTTGGCGATGGGAATGCGTGGACGCTAACCTTACTCAGCCTGTACCTTTACAACAAAAGGTTTCCTTATGCACCATCTTCCAAGAGCTGGGAGAGCAATGGGGTGGGTTGGACCCCCCAGGACCCCAATGTCAGCCCACTGGCCTCATGACTGCCCTTGAACACTTGGCCCCAAATGTTAGAATTCTCTTGCTATACCTGCTCCCACTGAACACAGTCAGAATGTAATGCCTCTTCTTTTCTGTCTTTGTAATGCAGTCTTTTCTGTCATATCTACAGGCGTAAAACCATTCACTGTGGTGACCAATACATTGGCAAATGGGGTCGAAGCCTTGAATTTCCTTGCCACGGAAGAATAGGCACGCGGTGTTGTGTGCACATCAAGGCAGTGTGGGTGGGAAGCCAGGATGGCTCAGCGGGTTAAGCGCTCTCTTTGCAACTCCGGGAACCAAGGATTGGATCCCAGCCCCGGCCTGTGCGGACCCATAGGTTGATCAGGGGTGCGCTTCCCATGCGGGAGGCCCCCAGTTCGGTTCCCGCCCCTCATGGCCCCCACCCACCTGTGTGGAACGAGACTATGTCACAACTAATGACATGCAACTATGGAGACGGCTCTGGGCCCTCCCCCTTCTCTCTGTCTCTCTATCACAAACCATAAAATAAATGTTTTTTTTAAAAAGGGGGTGTGTAGGAAGACGCCGCAGCCTACCTGTCAGCCTTTTGGGGTCCTGAGCCCCTGTTGTAGAGCAGGAGCGCCCGCATGGAGTGAGGGCTCTGACCTGAACTCCACACCCTTTGTGGGGTTTTCTAGGTAGGAAGCGTGTGGATTTCCACACCCCCAGAACCCGAGCTGCGGCTTTCTGCCTCTGTAGACACTGTATCCCCCAGAGCGACATAGCAGAGGGACAGCTCAGCTCGGCCACCAGCTCCCCCAGCAAAGCCCCGGCATGTCTGTCGTGGACCCAGTGTCTGCCGTGCTTGGGGACAGTGGCAGCCGGTCAGGGGGGTCCCTTTCTCTTCCTCAAACCTCTGATTGGTGTCCCACGCAGAACTTGCTCTTCGCCCTAAGGACGCCTACAAGCAGTCCCCGTGGGCACGGTGACACTCCGTGTGCTTCTGTCCCCCCAGGTGCCGGGGACATGGGCAGCAAGCTGTCCATGCCAGGCGGTGACTCCAGGGCATGGTGCTCCACGGCAGAGGACATTCACGCCGCGTACAAGCAGGGGGACCCCGGCCGGGCCCGGCAGCTCGTGCAACAGGCTTGTGACCACAGCTCATCCCAGCTGGAAAAGGTAGGTCTCATGCCGGCCCTGCCACCGGAGCTGGGGACCGGAGCCGCTCAGGTCGTGTACCGTCATGATCCTGCTGGGGGCTGTGCATTGTGTTCTGGAAAAACCTTGCTTCACATGCAAACTGTGGGTGCTGGTCCGGTCTTACTTTTTTCTTTTTTAACTGTTTGGAGAAGGTAAGAAAGAGAGACAGAGAGAAGGGGGAGGGCCCAGAGCCGTCTCCATAGTTACACATCGTTAGTGGTGACACGGTTTCATTCCACACAGGTGGCTGTGGGGCCACGCGGGGTGGGAACTGAACTGGGGGCCTCCCACGGGGGAGGGGAGAACCTTCGATGCTGAGCCCTCCTAGTGGGACCATTTGCACCGCGGTTCAGTTTATGGGGTTTGCACGGGCCGGAGCCAAGATTCGAACCCCAGACCTCACAATTGCGAGGCTCAATCTCTAGTCATCGCCTGAAGTCCCCACTCCAACAAGGACCAGGGCGGGGCAACTAACATACAAAGAACAGAATGTTAGTCTGAAGGTTGAATCTTCACGACTCTTGGACACTTCTTTTCAATCTCAAAAGACCACGTGCTCCAGAAAGAAACTATGAATCCATGGAAGTCGAGACCAAAGGAACCAGAAAGCCACCGTAATCGGAATACGCCCCCACCATCCTTCCTTCGGCTGATTCTCCTTCAGTACGTCAGACTTGTTGGCTCGAATTTACAGACAGTCATCGAGTAGGAATAGATTTGCATAATGCTTTTGCTCATGTAGCATATCAACCATTTTCTGTAAGATTAGAAAGTCCTTGTGTGCGTCTCTTTCAAAGGCTGCCTGAGAGACGGTAACGTACCCACCCACCTGTCCCGTTTGGCCAGCTAGGGGGATTATTTCCATTTCTTTACTAATATGAATAACACCATAGGGGAAGCCAGGATGGCTGAGCAGGTTGAGAGCTCACTTTGCAGCCCCGGGGACCGAGGATCGAATCGTGGCCCTGGCCTGTGTGGACCCATGTACTGAACTAGGGTGCGTACCTCCCATGGGGGAGGCCCCCAGTTCCCGCCCTGCGCGGCCCCCGCCCACCTGTGTGGAATGAAACCATGTCGAAACTGATGACGTGCAACTATGGAGACTGTTCTGGGCCCTCCCCCTTCTCTCTGTCTATGTCTCTCTCTGTCTCTCTCTGTCTCTGTCTCTCTCTGTCTCTGTCTCTCTCTGTCTCTGTCAAAAAATAATAATCATAATGGAAATAAAGCGCACAATAAATGTAATGCACTGGAATCACCCCAAAACCATCTCCCCAGTCCATGGAAAAATCATCTTCCATGAAACCGGTCCCTGGTGCCAAAAAGCTTGGTGACCCCTGCGCCAAACCATTCAGCGAGCAGATGACACTGGCTGGGGCCACGTCGTGCAAATCCACAACTCAGACGTGATTAAAGATTCATGGAGGTCAGAGCTCGCCCGGGGCTCAGCCCAGCCTCTGACGCATCTCTGACGCCTGGCACATCCTGGGTACACGTTGGCATCGTCCAGGGCGCCCCATCCCAGCCTGGGTGCTGCTTCTGTGCCCTCGAGCCAGACTGAAGGCCACGTTCCCGGGGGGCTGGCCATTTCAATCAAGCCTCAAACACAGCTCAGGCCCACTCGGCCCCCCTCTGAGCCTCCTTGTCACGGATGCAGGGAACCCGTGAAAACTCGGGGTCACGTCTACAGTCAGCCAACAACGGCTCTGGGATCTAAGGCCTCATGGAGGCTGACTGTCCTCGCTCGTGTGTTCACACATGACCTGTCCCACGGAGTCTCGCGTACCGGAACAGCCAGGCCACGTGGGACCTCAGACGTGGGTCCCATTTCCAGCCGATCCTTTTTCTTCAGGGCCACCCACTCACTGGTCCCAATGCACGTGGCTAGAAGATCTTGGTCCCTGGTTTCAGGTCTGTGGGGTCCCCGCATCTGTCATGTGTGGACAGCGTGCAGGGTAGCCCTTCAGAGACCCAGGCCACCTTCTCGTCCTGAGGTCCCCGCAACACAGATCAGACACGGCTGCTGAGCTTCAGCTGTGTGCTAGGTGGGCACATGCACCCTGCCCCCCGTCTTCATCAATACACGGTTGACAGTAGCTCTGTCCCCAAGAAATAACGTGCCAGCCGTGTTTATATCCAATGTGCGATGAGCCACATTAAAAAACTATGCAGGAAGAGGGAACATTGTAATAATCTTATATTTCATCTGACCTGAATATATTAAAGATCATTTCAACATGTCATCAATGTAAAAATTACTGATTAACATGAGGGGGACACCCCCAAAAAGGAATTTATATATAAAAATTGTGTTGTCACATGTTTAGACTCAGTCACCTTCAAAGTCCTCCCGTTGGATACAATACACCTATCGAGACGCTGTCTCCACAGCTCACAACCGCGTTTGAACTCGTCGATTGTGACATTTTTTAGTGCTTCTGCCGTTTTGGGGCAGAAACTGCTGAGCACTCAGCGCGGTGTGGGCAGGGGTGTTGTCACGCTGCATGGGGTGCGTGTCCATCACCCGTCATGACGGGACAACACGTGGACAGCATCTCCCAACACCATTCACTGGAGCCGATCGCAGCCTCTCACACCCACGCCAGCGGGTCCACGGATGCAGAGGGGCTCCTAGAACCCTCCCCTCGTGGGGGACGCCTCTCCTACCCGGGGCCCGCCCCCCAGAAGGTCACTCCGGAATTTTGGGGGTCCTCCTTTGTGTAAGATCGAATTTCTAGTAGTCCCATGAAACACTAACCAGCAAGAGGTGACATTTTAGGGATTGATTTCATCTCACCTGACTGTTAAAGGTCACTTCAACCTGCAATCCATCTAAAATTACCCATGACATGGCTCCCCCCCTGGAGACTGCGTCTTTGAAATCGCGTGCGATTTCACACCTCAGCCACCTCTCGCTTTGCACGGGCCACCTCTCAAGTCCCCAACAGCCACAGGTGCGGCTGGGGTTGCCACCACGGGCAGCCAGACCACAGTCTGACCCACAGACTTCACCGGGCACGCAAGACTTGATTCTCTTGGCAATTTTCAGCAGGGCTCGACTCACCGGCCTCTTGTCCCTGTTGTGTTGTGACCAGGGCCAGCTTCTGAGCATCTCGGTGGCCTATGGGGACCTGGAAACTGTCCGCTTTCTGCTCACCGAGAGGTGGGTCGAGCTGGGGACCGAGCCCACGGACGACCACCCGGCTGTGGTTGCAGCACATCACGGGCACGCAGACATCGCTCATGAGCTCCTCAACTCTTTGGCAGGTAAATGCCGGGGTGTCGGTGGTCCACCACCTCTCGGGGGGGGGGCTCTTCTTAGGAATCAGACGGGCATGGGGTGGGGCCGCCTCTTGAAGTGTTTATTCCACCCATTTCCCACTTGCAAGCCCCAGCGACCACAAACGTCCCTCTCACGGGTCAATTCTCTCACTGTGTTTAGTAAAGGCTCGAAATCTGTTTCCTTCTTAGGAAAATGCACTGGGCCGCCACTCTGAAAGCAGTTTCTGGTTTTTCAGAAAAACTGATGGGGAAATAGAGAGAGTTCGCCTGTACTTCCCCCCTCACCCCATACACACACACACACACAGAGTTGTCCTCATTTGCACCTTGTGAGTGTGATACATGGGTTCCAATTGATGAGAAGACATTGATACATTATGAGCGACTCAGATCCACAGGTTTACTTTACGGTTGGATGTTCTATGGGTTTTGCCAGACCTGTGGGTGATGTCTCTCCACCGTTCCCATAGGGTACAGAACCAGTTCACTGCCGTACAAATCCTCTCCACTACCCATCCAGCCCTCCCTCCTCCTAACCCCTGCCCACCGCTGATCTCTTGCCTTTTCCAGAACATTCTATAGCTCAGATCACACGGCAGGCAGCGTCTTCAGACTGGCTTCTCTGGCTCAGCCTCAGCCCAACACATTTAAGTTTCCTTCATGTCTTTTCATGGCTCAGGAGCTCATTTCGTTTTATCCATCAGGTTCTTGCCAGGGCCCGTGCAGGTGGCCCACAGCCCTGTTCTGCCCTGCACAGCCCCCGCCCCCCGTGTGGAATAAACCTACATAGAAAACTGATGATGTGCAGCTATGGAGACAGCTCTGGGCCCTCCCCCTTCTCTCTGTCTGTCTCTCTCTCTGTCTCTCTGTCAAACAATAAAAATAAATCTTTAAGCGAACTATGTCTGAGCTGACACCGTGAATATATTTTAACCCTTAACTGCCTGTCTTCCTTCTGCATGATGTCACCATGGGGCGACATCAGGGCTAGGGGTGCAGAAGGGGGGCTTGGGGGTGTCTAATACTGTTCACTGGAGAGAGGAGTTCCTTCTAGTCTTATCTGCACACACTTTGTGTTCAGGTATGATCATACTACACACTGTTCTGGGTTGTTTTTTCTTAAGATTTATTTTATTTTTGACAGAGACAGAGAGAAGGGGGAGGGCCCAGAGCTGTCTCCACAGTTGTACATCATCAGTTTTCAACGTGGTTTCATTCCACACAGGTGGATGGGGGTCTTGCAGGGCGGGGACTGGGCTGGGGGCCTCCCGCATGGGAAGCACACCCCAGTTCAGCCTATGGGTCCACACGGGCTAGGGCTGGAATTCAATCCTCAGTCCCCAGGGCTGCAAAGTGATCGCTCCACCCACTGAGCCATCTGACCTCCCCAACACGCTGTGTTGAAGGTGGCTGCTCATCCCCAGGTGTTGTTTGATGCGGCCGATGGCTTTCCAATGACCTGGGGACAGTGTCATCAAGCCAAGCCGCAATCGGCTTCCCAGGAGCGGCTCTCAGCTGCACTGGGACAGCTGGGCATTGGGGATGCTCAAAGGGCAGGGGGCGTGGGGACCCCAGCCCTTCCCAGCACTGTCCCTGTGCCCTGTGGTCTCCCACCAGGTCCCTGCAGTCACCAGCGGCTGCTGAACTGGATGTTGGCCCTGGCTTGTCAACGCGGCCACCTGGCAGTGGTGAAACAGCTGGTCCTGACCCACGGGGCCGACCCGGACAGCTATGCCGTCAGGAAGAACGAGTTCCCGGTCATTGTCCGCTTGCCCCTCTACGCGGCCATCAAGTCAGGTGGGTGCCCAGGCCATCCCGGGTCCGAGAACCGCCAGGGTGGTGACATGTCCACAGCATCTTCACCCTCAACCCCACCCCCACCCCAGTCTTTGTTCCCTTTTATCCCATGTCCCATTCACCCCTAGAACACGCGCCTTCGGCATCGGCATCTGCCGTTTCCCCCGAGGTAACTTGCCCACCACAGTCCTAACCTGACCCCCCAAAATCTGCCATCAAAGACCTCGCTGTTAGGACTCCAGGGAGGCCTTGGGATTCGAACTTCATCCGCCCCCAGAACCCTGTTCTGGTTCCAAAATGTTCACGTCCCAAGACCAGTGGGCGTTCGGATAAAGCCACGGGCCATCATTGGGTCAACATGTCCCAGGCGGACAACGGGTTGGCGTTCGGATCCCAAAGCAACGCTCAGATTTCGAGGCCCAACGTGCTTGATTTTGGCATTCGGATTCCAAGTGGTTCGAGTGGTGGCGCGTTCGGATTCCAAGTGGTTCGAGTGGTGGCGCGTTCGGATTCCAAGGCATCGCGGTACTTCCGCGTCACTGTCGTGTAGCCATAGTCTTCGGCAACAAGTGACAGCGTCCGGGCTTCACTTGTGCCGTTTTCATGTATAAAATGCCAACTCCCAGAAAACGTGGCATCGCTCTGCGTGGAATCCATGAGGCAACGCCCAACATCGTAGGCGTTTCCCAGGCGTTAGGGGCAGAGACCAGGTCTGCGGAGCCATCGCCCCAAGAACTGCATTTATGTTTTCTGTTCACACTCGGCTTCGGCCTCGCAGAGCGTGTTGGTGTAAAATGACACACACGCGGCCGCGAGCACGCTGTTGTGTTGCTGCACGGGAGACGGGTTCAGATGTCTGCGTGCCCCTTCCCGTGTTCCCCCGGCTGGGCTGCAAGGGGACTCCAGGGACAGGGACCCCTTGGGACACACGGGGGCACCGTGACGGCCTCGCAGGGACCCCGTTAGGACGCGCGGGGGCGCCGTGACAGCTTCGCAGGGACCCCGTTAGGACACACAGGGGTGTTGTGACAGCTTCGCAGGGACCCCCCTGGGACACGCAGGGACACTGTGACGTCACCCAGAGCATAGAGTCCCAGATTGTCACTGACGGGAACGTGACGTGCGAACGAAAGTGACGCGGAAGTTCCCCCAGCACAGGGACCCTCTCTGTTTCCGTTTCACACATTGGCATCTCTGCTTCCGGTGCCGTGTGTGTCCTCAGCTGTCCACGTTCTGTCCCCAGGGAATGAGGACATCGCCATCTTCCTGCTCCGGCACGGGGCCTTCTTCTGCTCCTACATCCTCCTGGACAGTCCTGAGCCCAGCAAACGGCTGCTCAGAAAGTACTTCGTGGACACCTGTGCCTGGCCTGGCAGCTGTTCTGGGAAAATGGTGAGTGTTCGCGGCCCGCAGATGGGTGGATGGATGGATGGATGGGCGAATGGATGGATGGATGGATGGATGGATGGATGGATGGATGGGCGAATGGATGGATGGATGGATGGATGGATGGATGGATGGCAGATGGATGGATGGATGGATGGATGGGCGGATAGATGGATGGATGGATGGATGGATGGATGGCAGATGGATGGATGGATGGATGGCAGATGGATGGATGGATGGATGGGCGGATGGATGGATGGATGGATG